>JASPKZ010002792.1:0-57305 GCA_030220185.1 Diploptera punctata
GTGTTTTGTCGTACTTACAGCAATGGTGACCATGATTGAAAGTTCAATTTCCTATATTTCGGGGTTGCCAACCTAAATAACTATACCGTAATATTAAATTTACACCCACGTGCGGGAAGTATGTATACTGCGTGCAATGTATATAGAGAACATATCAAAAAGGTAGTGTTAATATATATTATACGAAACAAATCACTGCATTTTGAATGAACTGAACTTTATTTGAAACAATATAAAACAATAAATACGTACTTGCGGCCATGTTATCAAAAATTGTTCCCAAGGCCTCCTGTTGTTTCAACTAATAAACATTGCCCACACTGTTAACATTGGTCAGTTGTTTATAATGAACGCAAATATTTCCAACAAACATGTTATTATTTTACTATTATTTATTATTTTGAAAACAATATCGCGCAAAAAATAATATACAACGAACGATTGTAAAGTGTATTACAGAATCTCGGAAATTAAAAACCTCGCTATCGCTGGTTTTTAAACATTTTCCTCGCTTCTGTAAAAATCACTTCCGAACCTCGCATCGTAATTACTATTACTGTTTCACACTTCTAAATTATAGCGATTTCCATAGAGAATTTAATGACACCTCAAATTTCATTTTACAAATTAATCAATAATAACAATGTTAAAGAAAAAATAAATAATTTCGACAAGAAAGAGAATTACCTACCTGGTTATTTTCCAGTACCCTTCAATTCATTATTACTCTACAGAATAGGCCTTCTGTCCTGTTTCGGTTCTTCATTCCACCGCCTTCTTGGTCTTCCTTTGAATATCTATCCTACAAGTACATATTTGCAGGTTCTTTTGGATATTCGGCTCTCTTCCATTCTATCAAGAAGTTGAAACTATTTGAACTTTATCTACGAGGGGTGTAATTTACAGTTCTTTACGTATATCTTCACTTATAACGTGGTCTTTCAACGATCATCCTTTTACTGATCTTAAAAATTGCATTTCCGATGCATTTATTCTGCTTTCGTCCTTTTTATTTAGCACCCAACATTCACTACCCACAAAAATTATGAAACAGCCATTGTTTTATAAACTTTTAATTGAGTCTCCTTTCTTTCATTTTCGCACGCTTTTACACGAAACTCTCTGTGGATTTGAGAAGCCAAATTTACTCTAAATTTACATAACAATTTATAACTAACTGACCACCTCATTGGCATTATCGAAACCGAAGCTTCAACGCCGCGCGGACATAAACTTTCCGTTCATATCTATCCTAGGCTAACGTTTTTTCCATGATCCCCTATATAGGCCTACTTTACTTCTATCCAATCATGGTTAATATCAATATCTCGCCCCATTATTGGCCTATAAGTAGGCCTTTTCCTCTGGTTTTCCTACAAGAAATTTCCCCGTCCCATTTACATTCCCCATTCGTGCCACATGTCCTACCCAGCGCAATCTACGAGACTTAACTGTCTTATTATATAGCTCAGTATTAAGTAGCGTTCTCCATTCAACTGTTTGTTGTTCGTCTCTCTTTGATCCAAAAGTTTTCATAAGAATTTTATTCTGAAATATTCGTAATGTTTTCCCCTCCCATAAAGTAAGAGACCACTTTTCTCATCCATATAACTGGAAGAATATTTTATATATTTTTATAGTTTTAAGTTTTTTTAGAAGTTGAGGTGACATGAGTCCCAATAAGGAATAATAGCATGTGTTTCCAGAACCGAACATATCTTTATGATAATCTTGAAGATTTCTGGGCTATAGTCCGTGGTCTTTGAGGCTTGAAGTTCCCCGACGTTTCGCCAGAGACTGCGTCTGGCAACCTCAAAGGTTGTCTTTAGACGCAGTCTCTGGCGAAACGTCGGGGAACTTCAAGCCTCAAGACCACGTCCAACAGCCCGGAAATATTCTTCAAGATCATCATAATAACTCCAGCCGTGAAAGCCTAAGTCAAGTATTATCTTTAATTTATTACATAACCTCATTCCTATTTGTAATTGAAGGGTCCAGGGGAAAAACGAGGAATGTCCCAAAATCACAAAAACTGAGGTTTCATATTCTTAGTGTTTGTACTGTTCCCTAGTAACATTTAAAAGGATAAAACTGTTTAAAGAAGGCTTTGAAAATAATGTGTACAGGGAAATGATATAGCATTTCAAAAGTTAAAATTAATTTATCTCAGTTTGACTTTAATGTGACATTCATCGTTTTTCCCCTGGACCCTTCAATTACTATTCCAGGTGTTTGAATTCAGCCATCTATTCAAAATTATCCCCATTTCAATGTGCGGCCATACATTTAGTTTTATTGATATTTACTTCCAACCTCAATTTCTTAATGTTACTCAATAGAATATGCGTGTTGGCCCTTAATATCTCCTCGCTATCGTCTAATAATACTACACCATCAGCATATGCCAACAGCTTATTAATAAAATTAAAATATAAAAATATGAAATATTTACCTAAAAGGTCCGTCTCCTCAACTTTATTAGTTACTTATCTGTAGCGCTTTCGGGACTAGTCCCAACATCAGCACGATTTAAAACTGGTGTTGGTTTGCTTATTAATATATTTTGTATGCATTATTTATCCTCTAAAGAATTGATGGCGTGCTCTAGTACAAAATGGAATAATTGCTGAGATAATGCATCTCCTTTCTTTAACCCACTATGAATTTTAAAAGACCTGAAAACCACTGTCTCTCAACACCCTCATTTTGTGTCATTTAGACCCATTAGGATAATTGTAACTTTTTAGGAAAACAAATTATAGTAATGTCAGGGTACGCCCTAATTAGAATCAAGAATATGTTTTAATTATTAGTTATTTTTTATCTCTTTAAAGACTACTTGCAATATGTACAGTAAAAGCTCCTTATTTGCTGTTCCCTTATTCGCGGGTTAAAAAAATTGAGACACAGTTCCTGTATTCGGGGTTAAAAATGTCTTTATTCGATGATCCAGTCGGTATATTAGAAGGATTAGTATCCTTTATTAACGCAACGGCAACTTTTTTTACTGCAGACACTTGCCAAGATGGCTTTTACAAAGAGTGGTTCAAATCAAATGGACAAATTAACATCAAAGTAAAACAATCCTTATTGTTACTAAGCCTAAAGTTTGTTGTTAAAAGCCACCGCCACCGTATTTCATGTGCCGCTATGTCCGTTGACAAGTGTCGCCCTCACCACGATCGATGTTTAATTGTTTCAACTTGTCATTCGTTGCAATAATTTTGATTGAATAACACGTGCCTCTTCTGCTTTGTTGCCAATTTATAATGTCGAGTAAAGGAAAGAAAATTAGTTCCGAAGCGAAAAAAAGTAGTGCCGTTTAAAGTAAACATAGAAATGCTTGACCGTTTTCGCGTTGGCGACTAATTTGCGTCTATATCACGCTGTTTGAATGTTAATGAATTAAGAAATCCGAAGACAAATAAGGAATTCTATCGCAGAATTCACAGTTGATTTTCAGTCTTAATTGAAAGATATTTTAAAAGCAGCAAAACAGGGAAAAATAAGTTATTTAAGCCTTTGCCTAAACCTGACAGTAATAATTATTAGAAATTATACGAAATCTTTCATTAATATATTTTATTTTGACTATTTAACTCATGCCCCAAACGGGAGTCAATGACCAGTCACATTTCAATGATTTTTGATTTACAACCAATCACAGTCGTGCTTCGCCTAAAATTTACCAACTAAAGTTTATCATAATACAGAAAGCACCTCCTTTTTAACATTCTGAATAGGTCATAGCATTATTTTGCAGTGACTGACCTCCTAAAAAATACGGCTACCAGCTTGTATATATAGTGCATGAATGTCAGCAGAAAGCGCATGCGATAGATAATATAAAAACATTTGTAACAATTGATTATACCACAAAAAAAAACACTGCTTGCACTTTCTTAAAGGAATTATTTTTCAGGAAATTACGTTACAGAAAAATATAATTGACATATTTACATCATAGGACATCAAATTAATTAATACCTATAACGTTGGTTATAAATTTCTCCACTAGGGTGCATTGTTACAATATTACGATCCTTTGGTAATAAATAAAATAAATAATATTATGATCTGGGTGCAGTGATGAACAAAGGAAGGAAATGAAGCGTAACAATCGTTTCACATTTGTTTTCAAATATCGCCGTTTATAATAAGTATATAAATATTTTAAAATAACTGTATTTAAATAATGATTTGTGAGTAAACAGCTTACTTTTATTCGTTAAATAGTCCTAACAAATGCCACGAGTGATTTCTAAATTCTCTAGATAAATTCACTCCTCACTTTGTGAGTCGTGAATTCATCGATAATTTGGAAATCACTCGTGGCATTACTTATTACTATTTAACTCATGCCCCGAATGGGAGTCAATGACCAATCACGTTTCAATGATTTCTGTTTTACAACCAATCAGAGTCGTGTTTCACGAAATATTTATCAGTGTTATAATTACCATATTAAAGAAAGCTCCTCCTTTTTAATATTCTGAACAGGTCTGACCATTATTTTGCAGAGGACTGAGCCAATGAGAAATACGGCTACCAGACTGTATATATAGTGCATGAATGTCAAGACATGCCGCATGCGGGAGTTAATATTAAAAACATTTGTAGCAATTGATTACACCATCAAAAAAAGAAACCACTGTTTGCACTTTCTTAAATGTATTTTTTCCCAGGTAACAATCCAGAAAATATAATTGTCATATTTACATCACACGACATCAGAAATGAATTAACATACAGTTTGATGTTTTTCATTTTTTCTCCACTAGAGGAGCATTCTTACAATATTGCGTTCCTTTGGCAATAAATAGTATGATCTGGTTGCAGTGATAAACAAAAGAAGCAGATGAAGCGTATCTATCGTTTCTCATTTGTTTTCAAACATCGCCGTTTACATTAAATATATAAATATTTTAAAATAACTATAGTTAAATAATGATTTGTGGAGTAAACAGCTTAATTTTATTCGTTTAAATGATCCTAACAAATGCCACTCTTGATTTCCAAATTGTTCTAGATAAATTGGAAATCACTCGTGGCATTATTTATGATAATTTTTATTTTATTTTGTAATCTTGGAACGTATCCCCTATGTACCCATGCAAATTACCATTCCATATTCGCGGTTTTCTGTATTCGCGGCATATTTGCGGAACATATCCCCCGCGAATAAGAAGCTTTCACTGTATATGTAAAAGGTGTGATAAATTTGCTAATGAAATAAATTCAGGTCTGTAAGGTGTCAGTGAATACAAACGTACATAGCAATGAGTTGTGGGTGGTTGAACATCTGTTGGAGACTTGATTAATGATCGTACATTAGTGTTGCTGATCCACAGCATATCGATGAATTCTTTTGGATCGTTTCCATCGGATTGTCAATGGGGCGTTGGATAGGACGCGGCGGTTTTCCCGTAATCCCCAGCATCCCATTCAAATACGTATCTGGGCGGAGGAAGTGCTTAAATTGGCAATGACATAATGACAACACTTTTTTTCCCGCGTTTTTCATCTGCTTCAATTATTCATAGTGGGGTATCCCACTTCAATCATACGCATTTCCAATAACCATGTATGAGATCATTAATAAATTCAATAAACCAAACGATACCTTCACAAATAAATGAAATAAAAAATCACTAATTTTACATAATTCATCCATCCATAGTAATTCTGCCCAAAGGCAGGTCTTTCACTGCAATCATAGCATTTTCATGCTATGCTTGCAGCTTTACTAGGGAATTGTGTAGGTGTGGTAGCTTCCCGTTGCTTTCCACACCGGTGAAGGATGATGATGACGATGATGGCAATATGATTTCGGGGACCGTTTAGGCCTTAAAGTTTTCCTGACATTTGTCTTACGGGTGAGGAAAAACCCCACGCAGAAAAAAAAATGTCCTCCAGACCGGGATCGAAACCCGGGCCGCCTTTGCGTGACAAGGCAGAGGACCTCGAGGACACAGCGGTTGGACTTTTTAACTCAAATTTTGTCAATACCAATATTCTTCTCAGTGGACAGTTATTTAAATGGTCCCGGACCGCAAGGAAAATAAATTCATGTTAAACATTGTTATTGTTATATATTAATGCGTAATTTGACATAAATAGAAGTAATTGTTACCTTTTGTTTTCTATTGATCTACAAACAAAATTAAATAAATGATAATCAATGTATCCAAAAGAAGATCATTTTGTAATTTAGGGTTAAGTTTTATAGCGATGGGCCTCAAATTTTCGAAAAGGAAACGCATGATACTGTTGTATTACAGAGACTCTTCAGATACTCTTATAATATCTACATTTTCTAAAAAAATTATAATATATGATTATTTTCAATGTTTACACATCTTTCTGTTTTTAACATTTGCCATTATTGTTTATTAACGACAGTTTCCAATAATGGATTCATATTGTATTATAATGATATTGTGAAAAGAAAAATTAATATGCTGAACCAGGAATGAATGTGATACTTCTTCTGTATTCCGTAACGGTGTGGTATTGCAGACTCGTATGGAACACGATGAAGTCCACGGGTTCGGTTTCACTGGTTCAGACATTAATTTTTCTTCACAATATAAGGTTATAAACAGATCGTGATTGGGACAATAAAAGTTTTATTTTTATGTATACTCTCCACTTGTCCTTATACATCAACTCCACGTCCTCCAGTATTTTTGTTCTCATCCACTTTCTTATTTCTTGCATCCACGAGTTTCAAGGTCTTCATTTCTTTCTTCTCCAGATGGACACCATTCTAATGTTTTCTGGGAATCTTTCATTCTGTGCATTCGTCGTACTTGTCCATACCAATTAATTGGCTTATATTTTATATAATCTACTGTTGAATATTTAATAGACTATTCATTTTTTTTCTCGTATTACTTTATTTCTTACTTTTACAATTTTGAACATTTTGCTGCTTTCCCTCAAGAAATCCATTTGTCCCATAAGTAATAATGCCACGAGTGATGTTGCCAATTTATCTAGAGAATTTGGAATCAAGAAGTGCATTGTTTAGGGAATATTTAACGAATAAAATTAAGCTGTTTACTCACAAGTCATTATTTAACTATAGTGATTTTAAAATATTTATATATTAATGTAAACGGCGATGTTTGAAAAAACAAATGAGAAGCGATAGGTACGCTTCATCTGCATTCTTTTGGTTGTATCATTGCAACCAGATCATGACTATTTATTGCCAAAGGAACGCAATATTGTAAGAATGCTCTCTAGTGGAAGAAAAAAATTAAACACATCAAACTGTATATTAATTCATTTCTGATGTCGTATAGATGTCAATATGACAATTATATTTTTCTGGAGTGTTACCTGGGAAAAAAGTATCATTTAAGAAAGTTGCAAAGAGTGGTTTTCTTGTTTTGGTGGTATAATCAATTGCTACAAATGTTTTTATATTAACTCCCGCATGCGACATGGGTTGGACATTAATGCACTATATATAACATAGGTAACGCCGTATTTCTCACCGGCTCAGTCACTGCAAGAATAATGGTCAGACCTGTTCAGAATTATTAAAAAGGAGGAGCATTCTTTAATATGGTGATTATAACACTAATAAATATTTCGGGTGAAACACGACTCTGATTGGTTTGTAAAACAGAAATCATTGAATCGTGATTGGCCATTGAGTCCCATTTGGGGCATGAGTTAAATAGTCATTAAGAGTTCATCTCCGTTATATAATATATTTTTATGTGTAAACATGTATTTGATTTCTGTCAAGTCCCCTGCATTTGTATAAAAATATTTAGTTTTATAGATGTTTACTTCCAGTCCCAATTACTCATTAGTGTGTGTGTTGGCCCTCCTCAGTATCTCCTCGCTAACGCTTATAATACTACATCGTCAGCCTAAACTAACAGTCTATTAATATAATTGAGTTGGAGGGCGTTATCCTCATCTCAAGTTTTGATGGTATTCTCTAGTAGAAAATTGAATAGTAGAGGAGATAGTGCATTTATTTGCTTTAACCCATTTTGAATTTCAAAATCTGAAAACTGTTTGCCTACACGCACCCTACTCTTTGTGCCATTTAGACAATTCGAATAAGTCTAAGTTTTTAGGAATTCCGAAATCCAGCAGGATACTATAGAACTTCTCCTTCTTAATTGCATAGTATGCCTTTTTGAAATCCAGATATAGTGGATCAACAGTGCCATTATATTCCCATTTATTTTCCAAAATTTGTCAGAACTATTGTAGACCTGTTTCTTCTAAATCGACATTTACAACAATCAGAACTAATTGACCTGTTGTTCCTAAATCGACTTCAATGATCACCTATTACGTCAATCAATCGTCAAAATATGGGAGAAAGTCTGCTTACTAATAGCATCATCATCAAGCAGCATCAAGGATTAAAACTGCTGGTCTGTTCTCGATCTCATGTTAGGAATTGGTCTGTCTGTCTCTTTAACTGGGTCTTCCAACATTTCTTCGTCCTAATGGTTTTGTAATGAATAATCTGTTTGGATTTCTATTGTTATTCATTCTATCGATGTGGTCCATCCATTCATCTTATTGTGTAAGTGTATATAATAGTTTGAATATATTTAGTTTCTTCCTATAATCTTCACTTCGCTTTGATCCATTGATTGTATAGCCGCCACAATCAATTCTGACGTTTCTATTCTTCGTTCCTGGTTTTTTGTTAAGACCCAGTATTCCGATCCATATAGCAGTCTTGGAACCACCATTGTTTTATAAAATTTTAAAAGTGTCTCCTTTCTAGTTCCTTTGAGACTTTAGTTTTATGGAGCCACACATATAATTAAAATTTATTTATTTTGTTTTCAATGTCTTCACTTTTTCTATATCACACAGTTGTATCCCAGGTAATTAAAAAATTGCCTACTTGTTCTATTATTTATTTCCATAATGGGGTGTGTTACTCTTAGTGGATCATTAACTCGACAAGGCTCTTAAAACTTGTGTTTATGAAGGAGATATTTTCAACTTGTATGTTTCAAATATTTTTACTTAGTCCGTCGCCGTGGGCCGTGGGGTCGGTAGAGTCCCTACCTTCCACTCCGGCGACTTCGGGTTCGATTCCCGGCTGGGGAAGGGATTTTTTAAAACACATCTAAACATTTGGGGACTTGGTTCGGGTGTAGGGTCCAAGTTGGACCCATTGGGTGTAATTCCTCAAAAAAAAAAAAATATTTTACTTAATTTGTAAAATTGCCCGTGGTAAACAATCTTCTGTCTTCAGATAATACACAACCTGATCGTCTGCTTCATAACCTCGAAAGGCTATAAAAATTTTGTTTCTAGAGTAGATATTTTCAACTTGGATGTTTCAAATATTTTTACTTAGTCCGTCCGAGGTGGCGTGGTCGGTAAGAGTCCCTACCTTCCACTCCGGCCGATCCGGGTTTCGATTACCGGCTGGGGGTAAGGGATTTTGAAAAAAACTCTCAACCTTGGGGATGGGTGTGTGTGTAGTGTCCAAGTTGTACCATGGGTTGTTTTTTTTTTTTAATTCCTCAAAAAAAAATATATTTTACTTAATTTGTTAAATTGCCCGTTTGTAAACCATCTTCTGTCTCAGATATCACAACCTGATCGTCTGCCAAAAGTGTAAAGTATCTAATACAAATATTGTCAATTTTTTAAAATGTTCAGTTTTAAAACGATTTGGCAAATTCTGTGATGGCATCGTACTGTAAATAAATTAAAAAAGTGATTGGCGAAAAGTGGGCATCCTTGTTTTTACTCCACAGTTTATTGTCACTGTTTTTATTGTTTTGTGTTTTAATATTAACTGTTAGAATATTGGGTACGAAGTTTGAAAGTAATGAAAATGCTCTTCTAGATGTTTGCAATCAGTTTCATCTAACTGCTTAGGGATTGGTACATATTGCCGTGAATTTGAATAGATTCCAAAAACCATGCTTCATTACCTTCCATATGGACATAGATCTATTGAACATCCAAAAGATAGATGGGATGAAAATCAAGCCTCGAGGCTGTCGTACACATGTCACCAAGCCTTATGGCTTGTGTGGATGGAAGATGATATTAAAATAGAATTCAGTGAATAATATGGCATTTGGAAACAGTTATGAGTGGCCTTTGATGGAGAATTGCATTAATTTTTAAAATGACTTCTATGTTTGTTTACGCTACTGGTCATTTTTTTTGTCTCTTTCATTGCCTAAATATTGGGACATGATGCATGGCGGAAGGGCCCATTGATTGATTAATTTTTTTGTTTTTTTTTTTATAGATTAGGTTTATTAGTTTGGAATGTTTGGCATACACACCTCTTATGACTTATAAAAGACATACGTGCTTTAAATCACTAAATTTTTAATTTATTCTTTCCTTCGGAATTTTTCCTCAATACAGATTCGGAATTATTAAATAATGAATTGATTATGACTGTCATTTTCAGTTTAGAGCTAAAAGTACGCAAACTCACTTACGACATGACATCCTATGAGCATGTAGATTTAAATGAAAGGGACCAAGAATTTAATTAATTTCGATGTATTGCATTCTCATCTCCCTACCCCCCCTCTCTCTCTTCTGTCTCCCTTCTCCCTCTCTCTCTCTTGTCTGTTCCTCTCTCCTTTTCTCTCTCTCTCCTCTCTCTTTCTTTCGCTCTCTCTCTTCTCTTTCTTTCTTTCTCTCGTCTTTCTTCTCTTTCTTTCTCTCTCTCTTCCCTCTCCCCCTCTCTCCTCTCTCCTCTCCCCCTCTCCCTCTCTCCCCCTCTCTCCTCCCTCTCACCCCTCTCCCTCCTCTACCCATCTCCCCCTCTCACCCATCCGTGCCTTTGGACGGAAAGTATTCACCGTTTTAATATAAGTAACCTACCCTTAAAAAAAAAACCCTGCCAGTTCTATCAATAAGTAGGCCTAACCGAAATCGAAACAGAAATTTCTTAAAAAAAAATTATAGTCATTCTTCTGGGCAGATTTACTGATGCTAGGAATGAGTGCGGAAGATATCAATGGTTTTTGGTTAAGACCCAATGTTCTGATCCATCTAGTAATGTCGGAACCGTCATTGTTTTAAAAAAATAAAATTCTCTTCTTTCTAGTTCCCTTGAGACTTCGTGTTTATGATGCTACCCATATAATTAAATTTATTTATTTTGTTCGCAATGTTTTCACCTTTTATATGACACATTGTATCTCAACTCCGCTTTATACCCATGCGCGACAGGCCTAGAAGGTCGTTGCCTTACTGAAGGGTGCTGGCCTCATATCCACATGTGTTAATTACAGATGTAGACAATCATACAGGAAATATAGGGGTGTTATGTGGTTAGCATGTTCGGGTATCCAGCTGTTGTGTAGTAGCTGAATTTCTCTAACCTACTTATTGTAGTAGTTACCAAATGCCTCATGATGCTGGGTTGGTACCTGTCCCATACTGACCGAAATTCCATGAGAAAATTTCTTCTCCAACGAAAGACCTGAACCAGAGCAACAGCCCAGGCGCCACTCGACTGCAGCGCGGGACATATTGTATCCCAGATATTAAAATTGCTCACTTGTTTTTATTGTTTTATTCTCTAATTACATTTTTACTCTTAGTGGTTCATACTCTCGAAATGGTATAAAATGTTTGTTTTTAGAAGTAGATACTTTCATGTTGTATATTCACATACCAGTAAAATCAATTAATGAGAGATTTTGAACAATTTCTATTAATTATACTGAGCAACAAAAAATAAACTTTTTTTTTGTCTCAGAAAGAAAAATATGTGAGTGCTGATAGTATTTTTTCTCCTGAATTCAAATATGATACCGTTTTTTCTCCATCACGCAAGGTTTCCGAGAGACAGATTTTTTAATTTCAAACACTTTAATATTTTCTACATTCGTAACTACACAAATTCGATTCGAACATTCGGCTCACCTAGAAGTAAGAAATGATGATTTTCTGCTAAATTTCGCTTGTGGAGCATCCCTCTTGATGGTCCAACAATAATCGGCCAGCATATTAGGATTCCATTTGCCTTGATATCTCTTTTCCATAGCTGAAATCTCCTGATGAAAATATTCTCCCTGCTCATCGCTCACTGCGCCAAGATTTTCCGGGAAGAAATCTTAAGTTTATTATAAAAAAATAATTGTTTTAATCATTAATGAAATTGAAATAAAAAAACTGTGGGTGATGGAGAAATTTCCGAATACATATTTTGAAAACACGATAAAAAACTGCATGAAGTACAACTATTGGTACTCATGAGACAAAAATCATGTTGACCAGTTGTTATTACTACCGGCTTAGGAAAGGGCTAAAAAGAATTTGTAATTTTTTCCTTGTTTTTGCCGCCTTTAAAAGGTTTTTCAACTCAGATTGATATTCAGCTGTGAATTCAGCGATATAATTCCTTATTTGTCTTCGGATTTCTTGATGAATCGTACAGTTAATTTACCAACGTTAAAACGGCCCTGATACAGACGTAAAACGACTCGCCAACGCGTAAATAGTGAAGCATTTCTGTTTATACTTTAAGCAGCCACACTACTTTTTTCCGTTTTCGCAACTAATTTTCTTCCTTTTACTCGACATTATAAATTGGCTACAAAGTAGAAGAGATACGTATTTATTCGATCAAAATTATTGCAACGAATGATAAGTTTGTAACAATCAAACACTGATCATGGCGGAGGAGCATTATTTATAACGGATATAGCGGCACGTTGAAATTACGATGGCGGTGGCTTTTAACAACGAACTTTAGGGCTCTAGTGACAATAAGGTTTTTTTATATTATTATTTCTCTATTTGATTTGAATCGCTCTTTGTAAACAGCCGTCTTGGCACGTGCCTGCAGTAAAAGTAGTTGCCGATGCGTTAATAAAGGATACTAATCCTTCTAATATACCGACTGGATCCACGAATAAAGATAATAATAATAATAATAATAATAATAATAATAATAATAATAATAATAATAATAATAATAATACTTTATTTATTCTGGCAGAGTTAAGGCCATAAGGCCCTCTCTTCCACTCAACCAGTACAAATACAAATAAATATTCGACAAATATAGATATACACTATACTAATTATAAACAGTTTAAAGATACAATAAATGTAACAATGTAAATGTCATGTACAAACAACATTTTTATAGGGTAATAACAATAATGATACGATAATTAATAATAATAATAATGAATAATGTAATAATAAATAATAATAATAGTATATAAATATGATACATTATACGGGAAAACACCAATTAATATATATATCTACACTGGATAATAATGAAGTCGAGTTTAGAGCAAATATAAATTTAGATTTCTTTTAAAAGATGCCAATGTCCGGCAGACCCTTATTTCTTGTGGTAGGGAATTCCAGTTGCGAGAAGAAGTGAGATGTGGTATATGACATGGAGTGATGTGATGTTCTATGTTGCGGTATATTAAGTAAGAGACTATGTTGTGATCTGTGTTTAAGTTATGGTTTGAGGATAGATACTGGAAACGGGATGATAAATAATTGGGAATCGAGGTATGTAGGATCTTAAATAGGAGAATTAGACAGTGCGATTTTCTTCTCTCCTTTTAGATGTAGCCATGACAATTCGTGGAATAATGGAGAAATGTGATCGTATTTTCGAACATTAAATATGAATCTGATACACATATTATGGACACCGCTGCAGTTTGTCGGACAATCCGTCACTTAGTCAGTTAGTAGAACGTCACAGTAGTCAAAATGCGGCATCACTAAAGTTTGGATTAAAATTCTTTTAAGAGTTGTAGGAAGAAAATGTTTAAGTCGCTTTAGGGAATGCATTATGGAGAAGATCCTTTTAGATGTTTGTTTTACTTGCTCATGCCATTTTAAAATTAGAATCTAAGTTAAAATCCCAGTTTTTTAACGACGTCGGTATAAAGAATTTGTTTCATTATCTAATATGACAGCCGGCATATTGCCATTGTTTATGAGGTGTAATAGCCTTGGATGTCCGGTAAATTATTGCTTGGCGTTTTGTTTCCATTTAGTTTCAGCCCATATTGTCTGGGCCATAAAGATATATGCCTCAGGTCAGTGTTTACTTTGTCAATATATTCATTAATTTCGTCAGGCCTAAAGTGTGTGTAAATCTGTAGGTCGTCGGCGTAAAGATGATGCTTGCAGTTTTGTAGTTTCTTGGTCACGTCATTAAAGATATTTTTAGCCGCGAATACAGGAACTGTGTCGCAATTTTTAACCCGCGAATAATGAAAACGCGAATAAGGGAATAAGGAGTATTTATTGTATTTCACTCAATTTGTGAATTGACCGATGTAACCAATTTTCTATCTCAGATATCACAACCTGATCGTCTGCAAAAAGTGAAGTATCTAATAAAATATCGCTAAGAGTGTCACTTAATGAAAGTACCAGTTATCTTCCTGATCCAATAACACTGGTCAACATGATTTTTGTCTCATGAGTACCAATAGTTGTACTTAACGCAGTTTTTTTATCGTGTATTCAAATATGTATTCGGAATTTCTCCATCACCCACAGTTTTTTTTCAATTTTAATTAATGGATTTAAATTATTTTTTTTAATAAACGTTTTTCCGTCTATTTGTCCATTGTAAAATAAAACCAAATGAGCTAACTCAAATGAGTTCAGCTATGGGAAAGATATATGAAGGCAAATGGAATCCTAATATACTGGCCGATTATTGTTGGACCATCAAGAGGGATGCTCCACAGGCGAAATATAGCAGAAAATCGTCATTTCTTACTTTCTAGGTGAGTCCGAATGTTCGAATATTGTGCAGTTACGAATGTACAAAATATTAAAGTGTTTGAAATTATAAATGCCTGTCTCTCGGAAACCTTGCGTGATGGAGAAAACCCGATATCATATTTGAATTCAACAGAAAAATACTATCAGAATCACATATTTTTCTTTTTGAGACAAAAAAAAAAGGTTTCTCTTTTGTTGCTAAGTGTTATTTGTATACAGCGTATCCATAGAATCCATTTCTTTTAATGATGTGGTCACTTTTCCTCATTTTTTTTCCTCTCCAAAAATTGTTAGTTAAATGCTAAATTAGTTTCAAACAGATGAAAGATTTCGTAGAAATAAGCATCTATCATTTTATATTATACTTGCAGTTCGAACAAAACTACGTCATCGGTGACGTTTGCGATGTTAATCTTTGAGGACATGAAGTAATTCCTCTGCCCTGTGACAAAGCTATTTGGTATTTCCGATGGGAGTCGAATGTTAGAGATTCATACTGAATACAAAATTCGCCGCTGGTGTAGGTGTTGAACCCTGATCAAGTCTTATTGTTATTCTGAGGCATCACAGTTGATCCTTAACTGATTGGGTATTACCCTTCGGTAAGATGTTCTATTATGTCACTACAATCAAGATATACAATCAAACGTCCGCAACGTTCCATATCATCGTATGTCACATTGAAACACCTTGTTTCATGACATTGCCTACATATGTATGTATATATGTATATATATACTTAAACTCCATATATATTTAGACAGTTTATTATCTGGGTTGTATGATAAGATTCAAAAGAAACATGATACAGATTGGAAACTTAATAAATCAGGATACTCGTCCCTAAAATATAGTAACTAATAAAATAAAAACTTTTGGGAAATCGATTGTTAAGTTTTGATGACTATTTAACTTCTTCTTCTTCTTCTGCTTCATGAAATTAGGCCTTTTGACCTGTTTTCACATCAAGTGGGATTTAATGAATCCTCCCATCTAGTAAATGGGCGTCCAACATTTCTATGTCATATTGGTTTGTACTTCAGTAACAGCTGAGGGACTCTATCTGTAGGCATTCTCTTGACATGTTCATACCAGTTGTTTCTCATGTTGTCAATTCTATTTGTTAAATTGAACATATTTAAGTCCTTCCTAATATCCTCACTTCTTTTCTTGTCCAAAATTGTCACACCTGCTACTGAACGTAGGAACTTCATTTCTGCAGTTCCTATTTTTCTTCTGTCTGAACGGTTTAGAGTCCAATTTTCACTTGCATATGTTAAGACAGGCACTGCCATAATTTTGTAAAATTTTAGTTGTGTGCTCCTCAAAGTTTTATTTTTCAGTGTCCGTCTTATAGTGCCACACATTCTGTAAAATCTATTTAATTTAATATTAATATCTTCCTTCTGGCAGTATGATACGTTGCATCCTAAATAATTAAAATTGTCTCATACCCCAAATTGCAGTCAATGACCAATCACATTTCAATTAATTTTTATTTACAATCAGTCACAGTCTTTTTCACCACTTTCCTTTTATCTCCCACACCCAAAAAGTGGCTCCCAGATTGTATATATAGTATACGAATGTAACCAGAATCTGCTTGTGATATATAATAGAAAAACACTCGTAGCAATTGTATTATACTAAAAAAGAAACCACTGTTGACACTTCTTTAAACGTATTATTTCCCAGGAATTAAGCGTTGCAGAAAAATATAATCGAGATATTTACATCATAAGACGGCCAGAAATTAATTAATAACCTGTAATGATGTGTTTTATTTTTTCTCTCCATTAGGGTGCATTCTTTGCAATATTGCGATTCTATTTGGCAATAAGTATGATCTGGTAGCAGTGATAAACAAATGAAATATAACGTTTATCATTTGTTTTCAAACATCTTCGTTTACATTTAAATATATAAATATTTTAAGATAACTATATTTAAATAATCATTTTGTGAGTAAACAGCTTGATTTTATTCGTTAAATAATCCTAACAAATGTCACTCTTGATTTCCAAATTCTCTAGATAAATTGGAAATCACTCGTGGCATTACTTATGATAATATTGAATACTTTGTTTTATCAAAAAACTCCTAATTATGTTACACAAGTATTTTGTGTCTAATGAAATATAACAAGTTAGATATACAAAGATACCAACAAGAATGGAAAAAATAATCCGAGAAGTTTGGAAAGAAATACTTTTTGTTGTTGTCTAATGTGCCGCATCTAACACTGAAGTCATTAGCAATCTTGCTCTCCAATACTTTGATGTCTCTTCATTGGAAACAAATAGAGACCTTACCGTCACAGGTCATATGGCCTTAAACGGATTTGTTCATGATGATGATGATAAAAATAACATTTTTGTTTTCCAAGCGTGCTGCCTTGTCACATAGCGGGCCCGGGTTCGATCTCCGGTCGAGGAAAGTTTCCTAAGTGATTTTTTTTCGTTTTTTTTCCCCACTTGTATGGCAGATGTCAGGAAACTTTAAGGCCCAAACGGTCCCTGAACAACATACGGCTTCATAACCATCATAATTCATATTCACCTTAGGTTAAGTTAAGGATTAGGGACTCTCCTAGCGCACCACTACTTCATCATCACCCGTCATATCATCGGGGCAGCCGTAACCCCGCCTTCCAGGCGCCACAACCTCAGAAGTAGGTTACACAATTACACCAATGCCAGAGGAGAATACCAGAAATGTCGAAATGACAACTAGGAGTATCGGATTAAAAAAGTATTAACAGCCAATCCAATGAGACATCTAGTTGACAACTAAGATATTAACAGCCAATCCAATGAGACATCTAGTTGACAACTAAGTATTAACAGCCAATCCAATGAGACATCTAGTTGACAACTAAGTATTAACAGCCAATCCAATGAGACATCTAGTTGACAACTAAGTATTAACAGCCAATCAAATGAGACATCTAGTTGACAACTAAGTATTAACAGCCAATCCAATGAGACATCTAGTTGACAACTAAGTATTAACAGCCAATCCAATGAGACATCTAGTTGACAACTAAGATATTACTAGTCCAATGAGACATCTAGTTGACAACTAAGATATTACTAGTCCAATGAGACATCTAGTTGACAACTAAGATATTACTAGTCCAATGAGACATCTAGTTGACAACTAAGATATTACTAGTCCAATGAGACATCTAGTTGACAACTAAGATATTACTAGTCCAATGAGACATCTAGTTGACAACTAAGATATTACTAGTCCAATGAGACATCTAGTTGACAACTAAGATATTACTAGTCCAATGAGACATCTAGTTGACAACTAAGATATTACTAGTCCAATAGACATCTAGTTGACAACTAAGATATTACTAGTCCAATGAGACATCTAGTTGACAACTAAGATATTACTAGTCCAATGAGACATCTAGTTGACAACTAAGATATTACTAGTCCATGAGACATCTAGTTGACAACTAAGATATTACTAGTCCAATGAGACATCTAGTTGACAACTAAGATATTACTAGTCCAATGAGACATCTAGTTGACAACTAAGATATTACTAGTCCAATGAGACATCTAGTTGACAACTAAGATATTACTAGTCCAATGAGACATCTAGTTGACAACTAAGATATTACTAGTCCAATGAGACATCTAGTTGACAACTAAGATATTACTAGTCCAATGAGACATCTAGTTGACAACTAAGATATTACTAGTCCAATGAGACTCTAGTTGACAACTAAGATATTACTAGTCCAATGAGACATCTAGTTGACAACTAAGATATTACTAGTCCAATGAGACATCTAGTTGACAACTAAGATATTACTAGTCCAATGAGACATCTAGTTGACAACTAAGATATTACTAGTCCAATGAGACATCTAGTTGACAACTAAGATTTACTAGTCCAATGAGACATCTAGTTGACAACTAAGATATTACTAGTCCAATGAGACATCTAGTTGACAACTAAGATATTACTAGTCCAATGAGACATCTAGTTGACAACTAAGATATTACTAGTCCAATGAGACATCTAGTTGACAACTAAGATATTACTAGTCCAATGAGACATCTAGTTGATAACTAAGATATTACTAGTATGAAAGAGGTCGGTAAATTTTGCTTAGAGTTCTCATTATTCAGGCTTAAGGATCTTTTACGAGCTTGAAAATCTTGAGACTTGTGATCCACGGCTTAAAGTTCCTCCCGAAGAACTTGCTGCTTGTATTTTTCCTTCCTAAAAATCCATCAACCCTCGCCGAATTTGAACCCGCGACTGTCGGGACCAGAGGCAAGGAACCATTAGTCCACCGCGGCCGGATCATTAAATAAATTGTTTGCTGTTGGTGGATTCGAAAAACCTGACCTATTTATCAATTAATCATTTAGGATAATTACAGCAATGTAAAAAAATGTTAAATAATTTAAAGATAAAGGTAAGAAACTCCTTCAAGCCAAATACATCAACTTATCACAGTATTTGAAAATATTACTTGATTAATAATTTTAGCATTGCCCTTGATATCAATAAAGTGACTATCGAGAACTTCATTCTTATGACTATTTGACTCATGCCACAAATGGGAGTCAATGACTAATCACATTTCAATGATTTTTTTATTTACAACCAATGACAGTCGTGTTTCGCCTAGAAATTACCAACTATAGTTTATCATAAGTAATGCCACGAGTGATTTCCAAATTATCGATACATTCACGACTCACGAAGTGAAGAGTGAATTTATCTACAGAATTTGGAAATCAAGAGTGGCATTTGTTAGGACTATTTAACGAATAAAATTAAGCTGTTTACTCACAAATCATTATTTAACTATAGTTATTTTAAAATATTTATATATTTAATGTAAACGGCGATGTTTGAAAACAAATGAGAAACGATAGGTACGCTTCATCTGCTTCTTTTGTTTATCACTGCAACCAGATTATACTATTTATTGCCAAAGAAACGCAATATTGTAAGAATGCTCTCTAGTGGAGAAAAAATGAAACACATCAAACTGTATAATAATTCATTTCTGTTGTCGTATGATGTAAATTTGACAATTGTATTTCTCTGAAATGTTATTACCTTGGGAAAAATACATTTAAGAAAGTGCAAACAGTGGTTTCTTTTATTGGTGGTATAATAAATTGCTACAAATGTTTTTATATTAACTCTTCAACCGCTATGTGTTGACATCTATGCACTATATATACAATCTGGTAGCCGTATTTCTTACAGGCTTAGTCTTACTGCAAAATAATGGTCAGACCTGTTCAGAATATTAAAAAAGGAGGAGCTTTCTTTAATATGGTAAATTTAACACTGATAAATATTTCGTGAAACACGACTCTGATTGGTTGTAAAACAGAAATCATTGAAACGTGATTGGTCATTGACTCCCATTTGGGACATGAGTTAAATAGTCATAATAAAGAAAGCACCTGCTTTCTAACATTCTGAATAAGCCATAGCATAATTTTGCAGTGACTAACTCTCTAAGAAATACGGCTACCAGATTGTTATATATAGTGCATGAATGTCAACACAGCGCATACGGGAGTTAATATAAAATCGTTTTGTAGCAATTAAATACACCACCAAAAAAAGAAACCACCGTTTGCACTTTCTTAAATGTATTTTTTTCCAGGTAATAACATTCCAGAAAAATAGAATTGTCATATTTACATCATACGACATCAGAAATTATTTAATATACAGTTTGATGTGTTTTATTTGTTCTCCACTAGAGTGCTTCTTCTTCTTCCTTCCAAGTATTAGGCCAAGGCCTGTTACGATCCTATAGAAAATTTTCCCTCCAACGTTCGAGGGAAATTCTCGTATAAGACTTGAAAGCATAATAATAGTCCCTTCGATTGGTTGCTGGCCAAGGAAGGCAAGACCAGTGATGGGGCTGCCATCTTATAGCCTTTGGTCAGGCTTTTCTGGAGAAGAAAAGAAAATAAAGTAAAGAAGAAATGGAAGAAAGGAAAGACTCCCTTGCCCTCGGATGCCCTAATAGCGTCGGGGGTCGAAAAAAACAAGAGTTAACCAAGAGAGGTTAGATAGTAAAGTTAAAAGAGTGCAAAACACAAGTAAGTGGAAGAAATGTTTTGCACAGCTTGGGCACCTTGTGGTCGCCATCCACATATCCCCTAGATGAGGACCCCTGAGGGTCCACTAGAGTGCTTCTTACAATATTGCGTTCCTTTGGCAATAAATAATATTATATTGTTGCAGTGATGAACAAAAGAATCAAATGAAGCGTAACAATCATTTCTCATTTGTTTTCAAACATCGCCGTTTACATTAAATATATAAATATTTTAAAATAACTATATTTAAATAATGATTTGTGAGTAAACAGCTTAATTTTATTCGTTAAATAGTCGTAACAAATGCCACTGTTGATTTACAAATTCTCTAGATAAATTGGAAATCACTTGTGGCATTACTTATGGCTATTTAACTCATGCCCCAAATGGGAGTCAATGACCAATCACATTTCAATGAATTTTGTTTTACAACCAATGACAGTGGTGTTTCACCTCGCTCTGTATAGAATTCGCTTTGTCACCTCCTGATTTTGTGATAAAACTCCTCCTTTTTAATTTTCAGTATAGGTAAGAGCATTATTTTGCAGTGACTGACTCTCCAACAAATACATTTAATATAGCAATTAATGAACAGATTCCTTCGAATTACACATTTGATAGTTGTGTGTTCAATAATTGTGTTTTTAAATAATGATTTTAGTGAGTTCTTTATTAAAAAAATAAATTAATAACCTATAACGTTGGTTATAATATACAGTTTAATGTGTTTCATGGTTTCTCCACCAGGGTGCATTCTTACAATATTGCGATCGTATTTAGCAATAAATTATATGATCAAGTTGCAGTGGATAAACCAATGAAACATAACCACACATTTCTGATATGTTTTTGAAACATCGCCGTTTACATTAAATATATAAATATTTTAAAAATAATTATATTTAAATAATGATTTTTGAGTAAGCAGCTTAATTTTATTCGTTAAGTAGTCCTAACAAATGCCACTCTTCGTGACTTCCTGAATTTATCGATGATTTGCAAATCACTCGTGGCATTACTTATGAAAAAGTGAAAAAACTTTCGAATATCTAGGAGCGTTGTTAAATGATGAAAAATGGTAGAAATAAAGAAATTAAATAGGATGTAGATTAGTTGGTGTGAATATTGGATTGAATGAACATATGTCCCAGACATTCCACATATGGTGTTCTTGGTAGTTTTGTAGAACAGTTCTCAATTCACAGAAATGAATCTCACGGTTGGATGCTCTGGTATTTCAATTCTAGACGTCTTTCAGACTGATGCGTATCCGTTTTCATGAATGAACGTTTAGAAAGTGATCGTGTGTGTTCTTCATTATCATTATTGTCTCAAGACCAGTTTTACGATTTTTATATAAATACCAATTTTTCGTAAGTAATGCCACGAGTGATTTCGAATTTATCTAGAGAATTTGCAAATCAAGAGTGGCATTTGTTAGGACTATTTAACGAATAAAATTAAGCTGTTTACTCACAAATCATCATTTAAATATCCATCCATAGTAATTCTGCCCGAAGGCAGGTCCTTCACTGCAATCATAATCATTTTCATGCTATGCTTGCAGCTTTACTAGGGAATTGTGTAGGTGTGGTAGCTTCCCGTTGCTTTCCACACCGGTGAAGGATGATGATGATAATGGTAAGAATGATAATGATAAGGATGATGGCCATATGATTTCGGGGACCGTTTGGGCCTTAAAGTTTTCCTGACATTTGTCTTACAGGTGAGGAAAACCCCGATAAAAACCTCACCCAGAAAAACTGCCCCGACCGGGGATCGAACCCAGGCCCGCTGCGTGACAAGGCAGCACGCTACCTCGAGACCACAGCGGTGGACCATTTAAATATAGTCATTTTAAAATATTTATATATTTAATGTAAATGGCTATGTTTGAAAACAAATGAGAAACTGTTGGTACGCTTCATTTCCTTCCTTTGTTAATCACTGCAACCAGATCATAATATTATTTATTGCCAAAGGATCGCAATGTTGTAAGAATGCACCCTAGTGGAAAAAATTATAACCAAACTTATAGTATTAATTAATTTGAGTCCCGTGCGTAGCCGAGCGGTTAAGGTAGAAAGCCTTGGCGCAGAGCTACGGGACCTGCGCTTGTTCGAGTCTCCATGGGGGAAGAAATTTTCTCATGATATTTCGGCCAGTATGGGACCGGTGCCCACCCAGCATCGTGAGACAATTGGGTAGCTACAATAAGTAGCGGCTCCAGGTTGAGGAACCAGCTATAACGGCTGGGGGACTCGATATGCTAACCACATGTCACCCCTACACTGGCTGTTGATCATCTACCTCTGTGATTGACACATGTGGATGTGAAGGGCCAGCAGCCGGCTGGTAAAAGGGCAACCGCTGAAAAGTGGAAATACCCTCAATCGGAATCGGAATTAATTTGATGTCCTATGATGTAAATATGTCAATTATATTTTTCTGCAACGTCATTTCCTGGAAAATAATTCGTTTAAGAAAGTGCAAACAGTGTTTTTTTTGTGGTATAATCAATTGTTACAAATGTATATTATCTATCGCATGCGCTTTCTGCTGACATTCATGCACTATATATACAATCTGGTATCTGTATTTCTTAGAGCAAAATAATGCTATAGCCTATTTAGAATGTTAAAAAAGAGGTACTTTCTTTATTATGATAAACTTTAGTTGGTAAATTTTAAGCGAAACACGACTGTGATTGGTTGTAAATAAAAAATCATTGAAATGTCATTGGTCATTGACTCCCATTTGGGGCATGAGTTAAATAGTCATTAAAAACAATTCAATTTTTATCTAGAAAGAATTTAATTTGGAATATATCTGACTTGCAATTATCAATAATTGCAAATTTGTAGGGAATACACGGCGTGCGCTGCTACACCTAAATAAATAATTAAAAATGCAATCAATTGCTTTGGCGTTTACTTGATGAAAAACCATATTCTTATTTACTAAATAAAACTATCAAAGTTTTATTGATTTTTCATAAATATTTATTTTAATCAATATTCATGACAGCTGTTTTGATACATTATCTTTTTTAGATTAGTCCGTCGCCGTGTGTAGTCGATAAAGTCCCTACCTTCCACTCCGGCGACCCGGGTTCGATTCCCGGCGGGGTAGGGGATTTTTAAGTCTCCAACATGAGTCTGGGTGTGTGTCCTGTCCTTATGTCTATATGTAGAATAAAATAAAGTTAACAAAAGCTAAAGAAAGAATAAAATTTTAGAGAGATCTAATAATATCCCTGAAAAAATTACTAGTTATAATAAAAGTTTACGAATTATTAATCAAGTTATGAAACCATCCCTTGTACAAAAAAACACCAGATTACGTTTATATAACACTTTGGCTAGACCAGTGTTTGACTTATGGTAGTGAAGCATGGACACTAAAAAGACAACATGAAAGCAGAATAACGGCTTGTGAAATGAGATTCATGCACAGAACAGCGGGTTACACCAGATGGGATCGGAAAAGGAACACACGATATCTTAAAAGAATTGAAGACTACGCCAATTTTGGAATATATTAAACAGTACCAACTAAATTGGAAACACCATCTTGAAAGAATGAGTTCAAATCGGGTCCTAAAAACTTTTTATAATTATATACCAAGAGGACGAAGATCACTGGGCCGTCCTATGAAACGCTGGAGGGAAAATGTTCTATAGGATCGTAACAGGCCTTGGCCTAATACTTGGAAGGTAGAGGAAGGAGGAGGAAAGAAAGGTAAAACAAGAAGGAAAAAACACTGTAAAAAAGAAAAGAGATATGCTTGTTTTTCTTCGCATAACTTACATCTACATGAATGGCACCAAACAAGGGAACAGACCCACCAACTGAAAACAAGGCATTTGTCAAATCATGGATAGCAATAGGGTTTGTATAATTTCAAATTACAACAGCTAATCTCAACCCAGAACATTTCTGGGAAATGTCAAGACAAAAGTATCTGGAATTAGGATGGAAATTCAATCATACACAATGTGAAAACTTCATCATCATCATCATGAACAAATTCGTTTTAGGCCATGTGGCCTGTACGGTAAACCTAGCGAAGATGGTCTTGATCTTTCCACCGATGTTTTGGTCTTCCTTGGTCCCTATGTCCAGTTGGGGTATATTGGAATGCCAATTTTGGAAGTCTATTTCTTGCCATTCTCCTCAGATGATTTTTCCATTCTTGTTGGTATCTTTGTATATCTTCATTTAAACTAGTACTCCAAGTTTTCCTCTGATAATAGTGTTCCTTTGGTGATGCAGTCTATTAACAATGATCGTAAGAAGCGCATTTGACTTACTTGAAGTTTATGAGAGTTTCTTTTATTTAAAATCCAAATTTCACTTTCATATTTTAGAGCAGCTTTTGATGTGATGTTATGTAATCTTAGTTTTGTCTCTGTCCTCATCTGTTTACCAAAATGTCTTCGTATTACCCCATTCATTTTATTATATTTTGGTAATTTTGAATCAATGCCACTCTTATACTCTGTAAATACACTTCCTCAGTAAGCGGAAATCTGACACTTGTTCTATAATTTTTCCATCAATCTCAATTTTCACCCGTTGTATGTATTTTTTTCCACACATTGGCATTGTTTTGAATTTTGAAGTGGAATGTGAAAACTTAAATGAACTAAAAACTATATATATATTTATAAACATTATAATGACATGAAAACAAACAAGTGAAATACAAAATGAATAACAAGAGAAAATATATGCCAATTCACTTTTTGTTATAAAAATGTTGTATTAATTTTTTGTAAAAATTGTTTATTTGAGGTTAATAAAAAATACGTATGCCACAAATACAAATAAAGTTGTCTTATTTGTAGTTATGTTTGTGAAGTAAAATTGTACTGGACATAAAAATTTTGGAGCAGGTGAATAATTTTACATATCTAGGATGCAATATCTCATATGAAGAAGAAAAGGATGTAAATGCAAAAATATCTAAATTTTTAAGAATTTTAGGGTTATAAATTCTATCTTCAAACCACAGTTAGTCCAAAAGCATTCAAGACTGAAAGTGTATAAAAACACTGGCTCTTCCAACTCTTTTGTATGGTAGCGAAGTATGGACGTTGAAACAGAAGGATATACAGAGACTTAGATCTGCTGAAATGAGATATCTTCGGAGGACTGCAGGATACACACTACTAGATCACAAAAAAAAAAATGAAGACATCTTAGAAGAATTACACATGGAATCTTTAGAAAACAAAATTTCTGATTATAAGCCAAGATGGATACAACATGTTCATCGAATGGAAGATCACAGAATACCCAAACTAATGTTAAGATATCAACCTGCAGGAAGAAGAAGACCAGGACGTCCACTCAAAAGACTTCTGGATGGTGTTTCTCTTGAGGCCGAAACAGGTCAACGAATGGCCTAAATTCGTGAATGTACTATGATGATGATGATGATGTTTGTTTATATAAATAAGAAAATTCATTTGTATTTATGGCATATATCTGAAGAATACATCGAAACAGCTGTAATAAATATAATTAAAATACATATTTGTGAAAATCAATAAAACCTTGATAGTTTCATTTAGTAAACAAATAAAATTATCCTCAACTCGTGTCCAAATCATGGTCAGGGAGAGGAATGAGATTAGATGAGCCCCTATATATAGAGGTATGTGATATGACAAGGGTGCCGACTGACCACGCCTGCGCACCATCACAGGACAAAGATGAATGCGAATGAAAACGGTGAACTGGATGAGGAGAGTATGGAGAAGCTGTGGAATGACTGGAATGTGGAAGAAATTTGGGGAAGGGGACAACCGGGAGGGAAGTCCGAAACAATATCTGCCCAAGCTCCGTTTCGTCCACCATGAAACCCACATGGGGTAATAGAATCTCAATCCTCGGGACACAAGCGGTGATAGGCGAGCGTCTAACCGCTTGCGCCACGGAGCCGCCATTTCTTAGCTAAATGATAATAATTAAAAGTCTGATTTTATTTTTATTTTTTTTTTCTCCATGGCGCGACAGCCCTTGGCCTACCTTCCCTCTGCTGGCCTCACATCCACATGTATTAATTACAGAGGTAGACAATCAAACAGCCAGTGTAGAGGTGACATGTGGTCAGTTTATCTCACGATGCTTGGTGGGGCACCGGTTCCATGCTGACCGAAATTTCATGAGAAAATTAATATTTCCTCGTAGAGACTCGCAACAGCGCAAGTCCCGTATCTCGGTGCCAGGGCATCTTGCTAAAATACTCGGCTCTGGCGTTTAGATGTCGTTGAATAAGTTGAAAGACATTGAGGGGTTAATTAAATTGTATGATCCGTCGCGTGTGGCGTAGTCGGTAGAAAGTCCCTACCTTTCCACTCCGGCCGACCCGGGTTCGATTCCGCGGGGTGGTGGTAGGGGATTTTAAATTAGTCCACCTGGGGCATTGGGTGTGGTGGTGAGTGTAGTGTCCAAGTTGTACCCATTGCGGTTAATTCCTCTAAAACAAAGTTTAAATCGTGTGGTATACATTGAGAGGAAACTAAGCATGGCGATTGCTAGGGTCAATATTTAATTTAAAATTTTATTTATTTATTTATTTTACCTGATGCAGTTAAGATGTTTATTTTACCTGATGCAATTAAGACCGTAATGTCTTCTCTTCCACTTTATCAGTGTTAAATTAAACATACAATAAGAATTATGATAATTGATACATAATTTTTATTATTATATATACAACTTTCCTCATTAGAGGATTGCCTCAAGGACAAAGTGATACAGACAATTAATTTTTGGAATTGATGAAATACATTTTGTAAATATATTTTAAAAAATTAAAACTGTAGGCCTAATTGAAGTATACACAATATAAAGTAGAAATTTTGTAAATATGGTTTCTTAAAACCGGCCGTAGCCGAGCGGTTAAGGTAGGAAGCCTTGGCGCAGAGCTACGGGACTTGCGCTGGTTCGAGTCTCCATGGGGGAAGAAATTGTCTCATGGTATTTCGGCCAGTATGGGACCGGTGCCCACCCAGCATCGTGAGCCAATTGGGTAGCTACAATAAGTAGCGGCTCCAGGTTGAAGAACCAGCTATAACGGCTGGGGGACTCGACATGGTAACCACATGTCACCCCTACACTGGCTGTTGATCATCTACCTCTGTGGTTGACACATGTTGATGTGAAGGGCCAGCAGCCGGCTGGTAAAAGGGCAACCGCTGAAAAGTGGAAAGACCCTCAATCGGAAAATTGTAATTGATCCTCTAATGGCAGCGATGGCAATTTTAGAAAGATACATCCTGTCCAAATCTAAGGAATTCCAATAATTATAGACAACACAATATAAAGTTGACAGGGGAAAGAAAGAAAAATAGCAATAATAATAATGACAACAAATAATAAAAATAATCTTCTTCTTCACGGTTTAGGATTATTTACTAGCCTGTTCCGGCTGCAAATTGCTGCTCTTTCCATCTTTTCCTTGGTCTTCCCAAACTTCTTCTTCGTAGTGGTGAATAGTTGTATGCTGCTTTTGGTATTCTATTCTCAGTCAACCTTGCCAAGTGTTCTTTCCAGTTTGTTCTGTATTTCTCTATTGTTGAGTTTAATTCCTCTACTTTTAGTTGTTGTCTTATTTCTGTGTTAAGTTTTTGTCTGTTCTTTGATATCCTGCTATTGGTCTGAGGAATCTCATTTCAGCAGCTTGTATTCTGGCAGATTGTTGTGTTGTCACTGTCCATGTTTCGGATCCATAAGTAATAATAGGCACTGCCATTATCTTGTATAATTTCATTATAGAGTATTTCCTGGCTTTTATTTTTCAAATAATAATCTATAATTAGATTAAGTAATTGGCTCGGTAAAGAAAGTTTGAAATATAAAGAAATAATAAAAGTATACATGGAACACGGTTATATATTGTCTAAGGAAATATGATGTGGGTTTCTGTTTTTGAGTCGGGTAGTCCTGATATACGAGGGGCGAGAACTTTAGGTAAACCCCCTCTTCTAATGACCGGATTTCGCCGATTTTTTGTCAATATCTACCTCGGTTTAATTTAATAGCATATACTGAGTTTCGTTGCTAAATACAAATATTTCCAACCGCTAGAGGGATTTTTTAATTTTCGTTTCACGTGAACTCCTATACCTAATGGTTTTAGAGAATAATAGATAGCGACTAAACACTGTGTACCTGAAGACCTGTATGTACAAATTTTCATAATCGACCGACTCGTTTCCAAGTATTGCGAACATAAACATATACGCAAGCTGAATTTGTATGTATAAAGAGTGGTGTAACGCAAATAATGTACAAAATAAGGTCAATTACGCAACAACTGCGTAAACAATGAGAATTCCTCAACAAGTCAAATTTATGATCCGATTTTGCTCCTTAAAGAACATATCTTTCTTTTGTTAATAAATCTCATGACCCGAAAAAAAAAGATTTTGTACAGACAATAATAAAAAGTATACTTACATATGGATCAGAAAGCTCGACAATAAATGAAAGGATGCAGAAAAGAATCTTGGCGACAGAAGTGGATGGATTACGGAGAAGTGTGAGAATATCCAGGCTACAACAGGATACTTTAAGGCCCAAACGGACCCCGATCATCATCTGGCCATCATTATCATCAATATCATATTCACCTCATTAGATTAAGTTTAGGTTTAAGGTCTCTCCTGGCGCATCATTACCATCGTCATCGCCCATCATATCATTGGGGCAGCGTAACCCCGCCTTCCAGGCGCCCCAACCTCAGAAGTGCGTTACAATACGCCAATGCCAGGAGAGAATACCTGAAATGTCGAATGACAAACAGGTGGCATTGAACAAAAAAAAAACATATTAGAAATGCAGTACATATATCAGACAAGAAATGGATGCACAAGAAACTGTTGTCGATAGGGTAACAAAGAGAGCTTTACAGTGGTATGGACATGTACAAGTGTTGGATTGGATGGTACCAGGCAGAAGGAAGAGAGGGAGAAGTAGAACATGATATGAGGGAATATATAATGTCATGATGAAGAGGGGTATGAAAGAAGGACAATGGGAAGATAGGAATCTCTGAAAAGTAGGAATTAAGGGCTGTAAAGTGGAAATCCTACATTAAGTAAGTAAATCGAATGCATTCAGTTTTGCTTCGACAAAACAAACTTGGGGTCAAATTTTTAATTATGGCTTATAAATAAACCTCTTAATGGTCAGATTTAGCTGATTTGGAGAACACACTTTTCGATTTATTTCAGTAGCACATATCGAGTTTCGTTGTGAAAATCGAAAATTGCTTACCCTAGGGGAAATTTTAAATTTTCGCTTCAGGTGAACCCCCCCCCACTCCTAATGACGATATGAGTCATGTGTTTTAAACCATGAACACCATAACAGACCAGATATCTAACTAAACTCCATGGCATGACAGGCCTAGAAGGCCCTGGCCTACCAGCCGGCTGCTGTCCTCAAATCCACGTGTCTTAATCACAGAGATAGACAATCGTCCAGTCAGTGTAAGGGAGACATGTGGTCAACATGTCGGGTCCCCCAGCCATTATAGCTGGTTTTCTCATCCTCTGATTCGCTACTTATTGTAGCTACGCAAATACCTCACGATGTTGGGTAGATACGATCCGATACTAGCCGAAATGCGACGAGAAGATTTCTTACCCTATGCAAGTCTCATAGCTCTGCGCCAAGCTTCTTGCCATAACACTCGGCTACGGCGCGGGACCAAACTATACATCACCTTAGAATATATTTCATCTCATTAATTCCATAAAGTAAAGATAGGAAAAATACAATGAAACTAAACTAAATCTGCCATGTTAGGGTCTTAAATCCCGCACCCATCTCTATTAATCTAATCTAATCTACTCTGATCTAATCTAATAATAATTTAATGTCACCATTACTTGTTATATTATAAATCTAAAATATAAATAAATAAATTCAGGTAACAAAGGTATATTTTAATAGTTGTATATTTTAAATAATGGTTTGATTGAAGTGTCGGTACTGATTGTAACTATTCTTTTCTGTGTTGCAGGTAATAATGCAAATGGCTGACTTCACATTCATAGCCTAACTGTAAGTTCATGCAGCGATTAACATATATTTTGGATGAGGGCCTATATTACTTCCTCTTCTTCACTTCCAGGTTTAGGCAAGAGTTGCCTGTTCCGTCTTCACTAATAGATCTAAGACCATCTCTTCCGAGGACGTCCGACATCTCTTCTTCCTCTTGGAAAATAATGGAAGATTTTATTTGATAATCTACTTTCTTCCATTCTTTCTACATGTTCTTTCCACTGTATCTTGTTGTTAAATATATTTTCTTTTATGGAGTAGATCTGCAGTTCTTCACGGATATCCTCGTTTCTTATCTGGTCCATTCTAGTGCAGCCTTTTACTCTTCTTTAAAATTTCATCTCGGCTGCTGGATTTTACTTTTCTTGTTTGGTATGGTAATCCAAGATTACACTCCCATACAAAAGGACAGGGACGCCATTGTTTTATAAAATTTTAATTTGTTGTTTAGGGCTTTATTATTCAATGTTCTACTTATTGTACCACAAATAGCTTGAAACTGATGTGTTTTGTGTTCAATATCTTTATCATACCCATAGCTGATGTCACATCCTAAATATTAAAGTGGGATACTTGTTCAATAATTTCGTCTCTAATTACTATTTTTGCACGCCTATATTACTTTTATTCATATTTCAAATTGAAATCCTCCGGAATTTGTGTAGATAGGTACCGCGTTTGAACCAAAAATGGCGGTTGCTTAAATCTATTTTAATTTCGAATTTTAGTTTCTCTTCTAATGGTCGGTTTATTTGTGAAACATCGAAAATTGCGAACGCTAGAGCGATTTTTAAATTTTCGTTCAGGCGAACTCCTACACATAGAACATAATAGTAGCGGCTGGGACACTCGTCGTATCTGAAAAACTGCAGAACTAATTGTTTACAAGATTTTTTTAAGTGATAACACTAAAGCTCGTCAATAGCTACTAGAAAAATCGGGGCGTATTCTTTACATCATGTGAACGCGACTTTCTTTAATTCCTTCATAAACTTCTGTCAAATTTTATTCTTAGCGTTTCATTTTTCAAATTATTTCCCACCATTTACAATGATTTTTACATTTTTCTATCGATTATTTCAATATTTTTTTTCTATAATATTTAACTACATACGTAGCTTGAAGATGTAGCCGCCATATTGATTTTAACGCATATTCTAAACAAAACAAATTCGTGTTCCTGTGCAACCAACATAGAGAACGTACTCATTATATATATATATATATATATATATATATATATATATATATAATCTCCGGTTTTAACAATGTTGATACATTTTATCGGCACCAATGATTTGTCTTCAATTCCGATTTAAAATTGTCCTCCATTCGTCTCTGTTATAACACATCTCTTCCTCTATTTCCCAGTCCTTCAAAGTTTATCTAATCCCTTGGATCCAGATGAGATTTGGTCCTCCTTTCCTTCTCGTTCCTGATGGTGTCCATTCCATTATTTATTTTGGCAATCTTTCATCCTCCATTCGCCTAATATGCCCTTACCATTTTAGTTGATTTTCTTGGATAAATTCTAAAATTGAGTTTTGTACATTCTTGTTCTCTTTTATAAATTCATATCTAATTTTCTCTCTCTTTGATATGCTAGCAGATCTTCTCCAGTAGTCAATTTTCTGCTACCATTAATTTTCTTTTCATCTGATGATTTTATAGTCCAAACCTCTGAACCATAAGTCATAATGCTTCTAATTATTGTTTGAAGTATAATTAACTGAACAAATATAATTCAGAATTTTAGAACTTACTATTTATTTTTGGGCGTTGCATTCTTTCACACGTTAGAGTGCTTAAATTGAGTTAGGTTAACTTTTAGGTTGGTCTTTCACAGATTAGAGTACTTAAATTGCGTTAGGGTAGTTTTAGATTCGTTAAATATCCCGTATAATGTCGGCTGCATCCCGTGATTTCATGGTGTAAACCGCTTCGCGTTTGTTGGCGCATGCGCATGGTGTATGATTGGAACTTAGCAAAACATTTTTCGCGTGACATGTTGTAAAGAATCCCCAAAATCGGTTGACAAAAAGAGGAGAAAATAGTACTTTACTGTTTTGTCTTAGCCTGTTTATTCTGGCTTAAGCTGTGTTTTTATTTAGAATTAATATGTTTCAAGTTAGGTGAATGGTCAAGTCGAAGAAGGTTACATTTGCACTAACATGAAGGCTGCAGACTTTTGGCGCCAAAAAACAGGTATTTTACTGGAGTTTCAAAGGCTACGTGATCTGACTTGTGCAACACACACGTTCATGAACACGAACACACACACAGGTATACGTAACATGACTATTACGTGATAAATACTATTTAAAAATACTATTGTTAATTTTTATATACAGAATTTTAATGTTTACACATCTTTCTGTGCCTAAAGTTTTATTTTTCTTCTCCACTCGTCTCTCTCCATCCAATCCATGTCCTCCAGTCCCCTTGTTCTCATTCCAGTTCTTATTTCCTGCATCCACGAGTTTCGAAGTCTTCCTCTCCTCCTTCTTCCAGGTTGGACACCATTGTTAATAATAAATTATTTAAGCATCAATTTAATCACCATAACATAACTTCAAAAGAAACAACTATAATAAAGTAGGCCTAATAATGAATTCGTAGTATGTATATATCTTTTTTTACATGCTTTATATTAGCTTGACCTGTATCTATCTATGTAACGGAATCTTTCAACACGATTTTCACCCACTTAAGAACAATTGGATCGACTTGAAACTTTGTATACTATATAAAGGGCCAATGGCAATACAATAATTTCATAATTTTTTCTAAGATCCTGGCCAGGATCATCAGGACATCAACAAAATAAAGACCGGTATAATGGGTTGCGGACGTATCGACTTTTTTGTCTATTGTTGTGGTAGCTCAGTTGGTAGAGTGGTGGACTGTAGTAGTATATAATTTCAGTAATCCATAGGTCGCTGGTTCAAATCCGGCCCGGAGGATTTTTAGAAGAGTGTTACTTTTAGCTCATACTACAGTAGTATCGAATTTGAAGACATTTACATTTTTAGAAAACCAACTACTAATAAAAATAAATAATAGTTTAAAAAAATAAAACAGCACGCTTTATTAGAAAACCGAACTAAAAAATGAAAAATAATATTAATTTCCAACACTCTTGGGATAAAATTAAAGTGGTCAACAAAAAAAAATCTCCAATACATCTAGAATAAAACTAGAGTTATCTACAAAAAAAAATAATTTTACCATCAAAAGCATGTGGTGCTCTATATCAATGAATATATTTGATAATAAACAGATATTGGTAAAAGTAAAGTCTCTAAGGAAAAAAACGTAAAAACCGTAAAAAGCACCCCACGTTTTTGATGGTAAAAACATTTTCCATCGACATAAGTTTTTGTTCTAAATTTTTTATGAATTTCCAAACTTCAGCTCCATATGTGACAGTACTTCTCACTATTGAATTATATATTTATAACTCTTTTTTTTTTTTGGTTATATGTATGTTCCATAAGACTCCACTCACCATTTTATTATTGCTCTATCTTTATTTATTCTGTTCTTAATATCACTTTCTTGTTTATCCTCTTTATCTATTTTTACTCCCAGACACTTCAAATTCATCGCATCCTCTTATATACCCCTTTGATCTTCTGATATTAAATCTTCAGTTTCTGCTCCACATCCCATATAGAATGTCTTTTTTTTTAATTTATTTTCAAACCCCAGTTATCGTATTCGTATAAGTTATTATTATTATTATTTTATATTATTATTATTATTATTATTATTATTATTATTATTATTCTAGGAGATTTTATTTTTTATTTAGAATAAACTGTCAGAGAGTTGATTTCCAGTTCGAAGAAAATCGAGAATCTAGTTTCAGTTTCGCTACAAAAATTATAAACAAGGGACGTCAGCTTATTTAAATCGCAGCTTTTTAAAACAAGTCAATAAATTAAGTCTAAAATTAGATTCAAATGAAGTACAGTTGTTTTTATCAAGGCTGAAGTTCACCCAAACTTGTGCCTCTGCTGATTGAGGTGCCTGGAGGTACCCAGTGTGGTGACCTGTGTGATATTGCACGGCACTTGACCGTCACCCGTTTGTCTAATAAGTAGGAAGGCTTGGACCAGACGGGGACTGAAGGCCAGCCTATAAAAACTTGTCTGATCGGAACAACAAGTAGTCAAATTAGATGACGTAATAATTTCGCGAGCTGTCTTGTTCTGGCCGGAGGCGTGTGTTGAGTTTGCCTCTCGTATTTAGATTGTACCCTTTCTCCCATTAACAGAAAACAATACAAAGTTCATTACTCTGGGATTTGTATGCGATAAGATTGTCCAAATATTCACTTAGGTATTAAACATTGTCTAATAACACTGAGCAACAAAATAGAAACTTTTTTTTGTCTCAGAAAGAAAAGTATGTGATTCTGATAGTATTTTTTTCTCCTGAATTCAAATATATCGGTTTATCTCCATCGCGCAAAGTTTCCGAGAGACAGGAATTTATAATTTCAAACACTTTAATATTTTCTACATTCGTAACTACACAATATTCGAACATTCGGACTCACCTAGAAAGTAAGAAATGGCGATTTTCTGCTATATTTCGCCTGTGGAGCATCACTCTTGATGGTGCAACAAAAATCGGCCAGCATATTAGGATTCCATTTGCCTTGATATCTCTTTTCCATAGCTGAAATTTCCCGAGTTAGCTCATTGGTTCTATTTTACAATGGACAAATGGACGAAAAACGTTTATTAAAAATAATTATTTAAATCCACTAATTGAAATTGAAATAAAAAAACTGTGGGTGATGGAGAAATTCCGAATACATATTTGAAAACACGATAAAAAGTACTATGGATGGACATTAAGTACCGACTCCAGGTTGAGAAAACCAGCTATAACGGCTGGGGGACCCGACATGTCACCCTTATACTATCTGTATGATCTACCATATGATTAACACATGAATGTGAGACTAGCAGCCGGCCGATGGTAACCCTGTTGCGCCATGGAGTTATAGTTATTATGTTGTTTTATTATTATTGTTATTATTATTATTATTATTATTATTATTATTATTATTATTATTATTATTATTATTATTATTACGATGGTTCGGAAACGTTAAGATAATGGGAGAAGACAAAATTACGAAAATTATTTTGGAATGTAATGCTAAAGGTAGAAGAAAAAGAGGAAAATCACAGGAACATTGTATGCATGGGATCAGGAGGAGTATGAATAGAATGGAATTGATGCAGAAGATAAGAATTTTAGAATAATAAAATTATTTTGTTTTGAAGGAAAAAGTACTGTACCGTTAGTGCAGAATAATTCCTAATAAAATAATATTATTATAGCAGAGAACTGGAGATTGAGATTTAAAAAAGAATCTAAATTATTATCATAAATAAAGCCATGAATGATTTCCAAATTTATCTACAGGATTTGGAAATCAAGAGTGGCATTTTTTAGGACTATGTAACGAATAAAATTAAGCTTTTTACTCACAAACCATTATTTAAATATAGTTATCTTAAAATATTAATATAGTTAATGTAAACGGCGATGTTTGAAAACAAATGAGAAATGTTTGGTTATGTTTCATTTTTCATCACTGCAACTTGATCATACTATTTATTCCCAAATAGGATCGCAATATTGTAATAATGCATCCTAGTGGAGAAAAAATAAAACGCATCAAACTGTATATTCTAACCAACATTATAGGTTATTATTTTTTATTTTTTAGTAAACAATTCAGTAAAATCAGTATTTAAAAACACAATTATTGAACATACGATTATCAAATGTGTAAGTCGAAGGAATCTCTTCTTCTTCTTCCTCTTCTTCGTCTTCTTCCTTTCATGTGATAGACCTAGTGGTCTGTTACGGTCTCAATCCAACGTTTGAAGGGTCTGCCCAATGATCTCTTGCCTGGTGGCTGGTAATTTAAGATCTGACGTGGTATTCTTGTTCTGCTCATTCTTCATACGTGAGATTTCCAGTTGTTTCTGTATTTTTGTACATATTCCTTGACTGATTCTGTTTGTAATTCTTTGAGAATGTCAGAATTCATTTCATAAATTTCATTTCTGCCGCAGTTAGTCTTTGTTCATCTACACTGCGAATTGTCCAGGCCTCACTGCCGTAACATAATATGGGTCTGGTCAGTGTTTTATAAATTCCAGTTCGTGTGTGTTGCTGTACTGTGTTTGGCTTGGAAATATTATTTATAATTCCTGTTACTCTGTTAAATTTTATAATTTTTTGACTAAAATATTTTTCTTCTTTGTATGTAACTTGGTTGGTACAACTGTTCAATATTTTATATACTCAACGAATTTGTTAGAGAGTCAGTCACTGCAAAATAATGCTTTGACCTATTCAGAATATTAAAAAAGAGAAGCTTTCTTTATTTTGGTAATGAAAATTCGATAATTATCGAGGCGAAACACGACTTCATTGGTTGTAAAACAAAATTCATTGAAACGAGATTGGTCATTGACTCCCAATTGTGTCATGAGTTAAATAGTCAATGGAAATTCACTTTTGGAGAAGAGCAACTTTTTTATAAAAATATGCAATGTGATACAAACTAAGATGGGAATAAAATTTCTATATTTGATTAAAAACTACCGAAGAAAGTATTAGAATGGCTGCCATCCAAGAGACTGAAGAGGGGAAGACCAAATTCTATTTGGGTATAAAAACAATAATGAGAAAAAGAAAATTAGAGATAAAACTATATTGTAATAAGGAAGATAGGAGAAGAAATTTAAATTGAATTTTAACACACAAAACATTGGACACCGCAATTTTCAATTGTTAAACCGGTTTTAGGTAATAGCAAAATAAAATAAAATAAAATATGCACTTCTGTTATAAAATTTACTACATTCATCATGATTAACAGATAAAGTTTAGGTTATTTTTCTGAACCTGTTCTTAAGTTTCAATATGCCATTGAAAGCTGCCTCTTTTTTTTTTTTTCTGAATCTTTCAGGCAGGCGCAAAAACATGTTTTTTCTGTAATAATTTTATGCCATTCACTGGGTAATTTATTTGTATGTAATCTAGTTATTTGGAACGATCACATAGATAGAATGGAGAACAGTAGATTAGTGAAGAAAGTACGTGACTGGATACCTCAGCAGAAAAGGCCTTTAGGACGACCACAACTACGATGGAAGGACGTCACCATACCCCGGACCTGTAGTGAATGAACACGCAACAAGCTGCCAGCTTTCATGCGTAGAGAAAGAAGAAGAAGAAGTTATTTGGGCTGTTTATAGTAGAGATTTGTACTAGAAAATAAAAGCTAAAATATTAATTTATTTTCTGCAATGCCCCATGTTGCCATTTCGATATTTTTGGCGTTCTCTCCTGGCATGGCCTACTTATAACCCACTTCTGAGGTTGGGGCGCTTGGAAGGCGGGGTTACACTCCCCTAGGATATGAGAGTTGATGATGGTAATGATGCACCAGCAGAGGCCTTAAATTAAACTTAATCTAATTAGGCGAATATGATATTGGTGATAATGATGGCCAGATGGTGTTCGGGGACTGTTTGGGCCTTAGAGTTTCCTGATATTTATCTTATGGATGAGAAAAACCCCAGAAAAAACTTCTCCCAGGAAACTTGTTCCGACCGGCGATCGAACTCGGGCCCGCTGCCTAACAAGGCAGCACGCTACATCGAGACCACAGCGGTGGACATTGCTAAAATATGATTAATAAAATACAAAGTTAAGTCATAAAATTAATCTAAATAAAATAAGGAAAAATGTTTGAAACAATTTTCAATTTATACACTTATGCCCTAACAGATTAAAATATGCAGTTATTTTATATAAATATTCCTGAGGCAATAGTAAAGGCGTGGCATGTATGTTGCCGGTGTGCCGCGTAAACGAAGCAATAAATTATAAATTAAATACCCACCTCATATTGTATATTTGTTTATTTATCAACAGTCTAATTCCGCAAGTTTGCTGTATAACACGCCTGAAAATACATGGTTGACATCTAGTGTCGAAAAATTGATCTAATACATAGCATTTAATAGTATATATTACGATGCGAGGTTGGGAAGTGGTTTTTACAGAATTGAGGAAACTGTTTAAAACCCAGGCGATAGCGAGGTTTTTAATTTCCGAGATTCTGTAAAACACTTCACAAACGTGCGTTGTAATTCTTTTTTGCGCGGTGGAGTTTTAAAAATAATAAATAATAGTAAAATAATAACATTTGTTGGAAATATCTGCTTTTACTATAAACAATTGACTAACGTTAACAGTGTGGGCAATGTTTATTAGTTGAAACTACAGGCGGCCGTGAGGCCAATTATTGATAAAATAGCGGCAAGTACGTATTTATTGTTTTATATTGTTTCAAATAAATTTCAGTTCATTTAAAATGCAGTGGTTGGTTTCGTATAACTTATATTAACACTACCTTTTTGATATTGATTTGTAGGCCCTATGTACATTGTATGTAGTATACATAGAGGGCAGTGGTTTTACTTCCCACACACAGTTTGTATTATGTAATATTACAGCATAGTTATTTTATTACAGTATAGTTATTTAGGTTCGCAACCCCCAAATGTAGGAAGTTGAACTTTCAATCATGGTCGCCATTGATTTAAGAACGACAAAACGCACTATTGCGCAAGAAAATATTTAAATGTTTCCAATTTTCACTACATTTTACTTAACAGCGCTTCAGCGTCAAACTTGTCCAAGTTGAATGTCAATCAATGACTTAGGTGATATTATAAAATTCTGTCACTAATTACACTGGTCAACATGATTTTTGTCTCATGATTACCAATAGTTGTACTTAATGCAGTTTTTTTATCGTGTTTTCAAATATGTATTCGGAATTTCTCCATCACCCACAGTTTTTTATTTCAATTTCAATTAATTGATTTATATAATTACTTTTTTAAAAACGTTTTTCCGTCCATTTGTCCATTGTAAAATAAAACCAAATGAGCTAACTCAAATGATTTCAGCTATGGGAAAGAGATATCAAGGCAAATGGAATCCTAATATGCTGGCCGATTATTGTTGGACCATCAAAATGGATGCTCCACAGGCGAAATATAGCAGAAAATCGTCATTTCTTACTTTCTAGGTGAGTCCGAATGTAGTTACGGATATAGAAAATATTAAAATGTTTGAAATTATAAATTACTGTCTCTCGGAAACCTTGCGTGATGGAGAAAAACCGATATCATATCTGAATTCAGGAGAAAAAATATCAGAATCACATATTTTTCTTCCTGAGACAAAAAAAAAAAAGCTTCTTTTTGTTGCTCGGTGTTATTTGCCGGTTAGACACAAAATAAAAATGTATTATTTCTTCTTCTTCTCTCTCTCCTCTTCGACTGGGATAAAAATGTTGAACCGGCAACATATATTAAATTCCCATTACATATTAATGAATCCCAGCACAAGTAAAACAGAAAAATATCACATCTATGTTCTAAACGTCTGTCTGTCATTCTTTCTATCTGTACACTTATATCTCCATATGGTGCTCCCTCGCGGAAGTTCCTAACCTAGTTCATTTAGTTACATATATTTCCCTACAGATATCAGGTAATGTTTTCCAATCATTCCTGTATTATTTACTTCCGTCAAATCATGGTTAATGCTATTCTCCGACCTCATAATTGTCCTACCTACAGGTCGCTTTCTATGGTTTTCCTACAGATAGTTTCTAAGTCCCTATTTCATTCCCATTCGTGCCATATGTCCTACCCATCGCAGTCTACAGGATTTAACAGTTCTTATTACATCTGGTTTTCCATAATGATTATGCAGCCTAGCTCACTGTTAAGTAAACTTTTCCATTCGCCTGTCAGTTCAACTCTCTTTGGTTTAAGATATTAAATACAAAATTAGCATCTGGTAAATCAGTCGTCCTCAACTAAATTAGTAAACTTCATCAAGTAGTTCCAATATGGAGGCCTTTCAAAAATAATGTTTCATCTTCTGCATTTTAACTGGTTGTACAACTTATATAACATATCAGTACCAAACTTAATTGTCATGGACCCTACTACAAGTCTTCAAACTCTGTAAGGTGAATTTAGACTCACTCTATATATATATATATATATATATATATATATAACCATAGTAATTCTATATATATATATATATATATATCCATCCATCCATCCATCCATAGTAATTCTGCCCGAAGGCAAGTCCTTCACTGCAGTCATAGCATTTTCATGCTATGCTTGCAGCATAACAAGGGAATTGTAGGTGTGATAGCTTCCCGTTGCTTTCCACACCGGTGAAGGATGATGATGATGATGATAATGGCCATATGATTTCGGTGATCGTTTGGACCTTAAAGTTTTCCTGACATTTGTCTTACAGGTGAGGAAAAACTCCGATAAAAACCTTACCCAGAAAAACTGCCCCGACCGGGGATCGAACCCGGGCCCGCTGCGTGACAAGGGTGCCCGCTACCACGAGACCACAGCGATGGTATATATATATATATATATATATATATATATATATATATTACTTCCGTTATTATTTACTTTAGATGAGTTTGATTAAAGAGTGGGATTAGTCTCTCACGTTATTTTCTGCTACGTTAAGCCATATCGTAGATTAAAAGAAGGAAACCCATTTCCTCATTTGACTTTGATCTAAGAAAGCTTTTCACTTTGAAGTCACTTAGCATGTTAATATCCATTAATCAGCACTTAAATCCTGGAACAGTTCCACGTCACTCCTAGCTGACCCCAATCTCCTGCAACATTTATATCGACTTCATTAACTCCAAACTGTCCTTACAACTAACACAGATGAAAGGATATGCATACCTTTTAAAGTTATATTTACTTATCTCATAAAAAACAAACTTAAGATAAAAAGAAGAGACTTTAATAACTGAGAAGTATTTAACGCAAGAATCGCATGAAATAAATTAATTTCTCAGCAAGTCGGATTTTGTGGTCCGATTTTGCTGATTTAGTGAACATTTCTTCCGTTTGTTAGTTAAATCTTGTTCATGCAGTTATGTTGCGAGAGAATTCAGAGAATAACTTGCAGATAAATAAAATATTAAAATATTTTGGAATGCAAATTTCAGTACAAAAGTAAAACATAATAGTATTCTTAGGAGAAGATCCAATCAGAAGTAAGATAATACACAATAACCAATGCCTAGAACAAGTACAAAATTTCAACTATTTAGTTTGTGGAATATCTTATCAAAATGAAACAAGATTTGAACAAGAAAATCACCAAATTTACACAAAACTTAAGAATAATAAATTCATTCACTTTGAGAATTGTCCTATCATTGAGGGTTTTCTCCAACCAATCTTTAAAAAAAAAAGGAATAATAAATCATCATCATCAACAACAACAATCGCAGATTAAGACCATGTGGCTTGTTCCGGTCTCATAGATTCTCATTCAAAAGTTGGATCCATCTCTTCTTCGGTCTACCAACATTCCTGCGTCCTTTTGGTTTGTATTTAAGTATAATTTTGGGAATGCGATCATCTTCCATTCTTTGAACATGTTCTTTCCATTTTTTTCTAGATTTTTTTATTCTGTCTAAGAGTTTAATATTTAGCTCATTTCTAATATCTTCACTTCTTCTCTTATCTAGAAGTTTGCAACCAGCCACACTTCTCAGAAATCTCATTTCAGCTGCTTCTATGATCTTCTCTTCTCTTTTAGTTAAAACCCAAAATTCACTACCATACAATAGTAAGGGGACTGCCACTACTTTATAAAATTTTAGTTTTGTTTCTTTTCTTGTGCTTTTAAATATCCTTTTGATTGTTCCACATATATAATTAAATTTAATAAGTTTGTTAAATAAATCTTCATTTTTAATAAATAATAAATAATGCATTAAAACCTAAATTAGAACAAAAAATCTACAACAAGAATAAAAATATATAATATTTTACTCGCCCTTTTATACGGAAATGAGATTTGGACTTTAAGAAAAAGAGACAGGAGCAGAATAAAAACAACTGAAATGAAATTTATCAGGACGGCAGGATACACTCTTTTAGATCAAATAAAGAATGAAGACCAATTAGAAATAGAATAAGTAGAAGTAAAACTCTACAGATATAAATTAAACTGATGACTAGATCATGTAAAAGTTAAACTGAAAACATATAAAACTGTTATCCTACAATTTATATTATATGGATGTGAAACATTGACTCTTACTTTAAGGGAAGAAAGGAGATTACGAGTATTTGAGAATAAAGTTCTTAGGAAAATTTTTGGACTAAAGAGAGATGAACAGACATATGAATGAGAAGACTTACACAACAGTGAACTACATGGTCTTTATAGGAAAACAAATATAATAAGAACAGTCTCGTAGACTGCGATGGGCAGGACATGTGACACGAATGGGGATTGAAAGACCTGCATGGAAGCTTCTCGTAGAAAAACCAGAGGAAAAACACCCAGTTGATAGACCAAGAATGAGGTGGGAGAATAACATTAATCATGATTTGAGGGAAGTAGATTATACAAGGAATGATTATAAAACATTAGCTCAAGATAGGGATGTATGGAGAGCTTATGTTCGCGCGGCCATGAAACTACGGGTTCGATAGTGCCAGTGAGTTAGTTAGTTAGTTAGACCATGTAAAAAGATGGGATAATCCAAGAATCGCAAAAATGATGCAATATAAACCCAAAGAACATCGTCGACCAGGGGCACGCCATAGCGTAGTGGTTAAGGCACTGAGCTACAAGCCGGAGGGTCGAGGGTTCAAGTCCCGTTGGGGTCAGGATTTTTAAACTGACCCAAACCCTCTGGCGGCACTATGGCCCTGGGGTCGACTCAGCCTCTAACGGAAATGAGTACCAGACGCTTGTTCTGGGGTAAAGGCAGCCGTCACGCAGGGCTGACAACCCGGCTGACATAAAAGTGCCGATTGTCTAGAAAAAGTGGGAGCCTTAACCTCCTACTACCCCAAGGGCCTCCGGGTCTGTTGTGGGATCACTTTACTTTACATCGTCGACCAGGAGACAGCTTAAAATACAGCTAGATGGAACCAAAACAGGTCTACGAAGGCCTAATTCGTGACGGATGATGATGTTGCGAGAAAAAACATGCAGGCTGCTAGAACGACTTTTGAATTTCGACCTTCATGTAAACCCCCACTCTTAAATGTCAGATTTCACTGTGTTTTGGATAATACCTTTCCCATATCATTACAATGGCATATGCAGACTTGTGAGTTTTATTGTGAAAACCTGAAAGTTCATAATGGTCCGATTTTGCTGATTACAAAAAAATTGCGGCCCCTAGAGCGTTAGTAGACATATATAAGACATAAAAAGAAAAATAAATGCCTGAACCGCAATTTCAACCGAGACCTCTAACTTTATAGATTAGTGTGTTACCAACTGCGCTACTTAGGCATCCCAGCACAAACATTTATGTTCTGTCTTATATATATGATTATCTATCACGAGAGGCAACGAGACATCGATCGCGCTGCCATATCGTGGCGTCTGTAACAATTAAACATTTAAAGAGAGAATATTTACTTTATAGCAGTTATGCTTCTTTATTTCGGTGTTATAAGTAAAATTTGACATTTAGTAATGAAAGTCAAATATGACATAACATTATATATATATTATGGTATGATAAGAAAAATAAATGGCTGGACGGGATTCGAACCCGGATCTCTGAGGTCTCAGAGATCCGGATTGGAATCCCGTCCAGGCATTTATTTTTCTTATCATACCATATTAAGCTGACATTGCTCAATGTTAAACATTTAATTATAACATATATATATATATATATATATATATATACTAGTTGAGTGGAAGAAAAGGCTTTATGGCCTTAACTCTGCCCCAATAAATAAAAAATTGTTATTATTATCAATATTAATACAAATACTAATAGTTATAACAATAATAATAATAATAATAATTTTAATAATCATCGGTTGATTAATGTATTTGGCATCGTCCGATTCCTAATAGCCAATTTTGTCGGTCCATCCAATCTCCTGGTTGTAGATGTTTCTCCTTCATGTATAAATATATTCCCTGACTCCAGGAGGTTTTAGGTCTTCCTCTGCCTCGTCTTCCCTCAGGTTTACATTTCAAAACAGATTTTGGTAGCCGATCCTCTTCCATTCGCTGGACATGTCCGTATAATAATAATAATAATAATAATAATAATAATAATAATAATAATAATAATAATAATAATAATATAGTGTGTTAAATGTTGTATGTAAATGGAATTTGTAACGATATTTAAACCTTTATAATTTACTAGTGTATTGTCTACAGTGTAAATATATATTTGTATATTTTGCTGGTTGAGTGACAGAGAAAGCCTTATAGGCTTAGCTCGGCCAGAATATTATCATATTATTATTATTATTATTATTATTATTATTATTATTATCATCATCATCATTATCATTATCATTATTATTATCATTATCATTATTATTATTATTATTATATTATTATATTATTATTATTATTATTATTATTATTTCAATATATATGTGGCATTCTTAAAAGAACACTGGGAAAGAAATTAAGAAAAGAAATACATTTAAAATTACATAAAGAATTGGCTGTGCCTGTAATATTGTATGCCTCAGAAATATAGACTCTGAATAAACAGACAGTTAAGAGAATAGAAGCAGCAGAAATGAAATATTTACTATTTGTGGCAGGATATACTTTAATGGATAAAAAACGGACTGAATATATCCGTAAAGAACTACAGAATATTCAGTTTGACAGTTAAAATTCGATGAATATAGGAGAAAATTGATACGAACATGTCTGCAGAATGGGATACCACCATTAAGTCAGATCGTACCTTGATGTAAACTTCTTAACTCTTCAACCACTGATTCGGAAAAATGAGATCGGGGACTCCCACGAAAGAGATGGAAGATTCAATCCTTGCAAGAAGAAGAAGAAGAAGAAGAAGATTATTATTATTATTATTATTATTATTATTATTATTATTATTAATATATAACTTGGTCATGCTGTAGATGAAAATCTGCCAATGTCTACCCCAGGTTATTCACAGTTCAGTATTAACACAATGCATTGTGACTTGTACCTGAAGGTCAGAATCAAATTGTTGCCGCCCAAATCATCGTGGGTGTGAAATACTCATTGTCTAAAATAATGAGCGCTTACCTATTTTTGTCAATGACTGAAGAATGGAAAATATTTTTTATAATTTTATATGCGAACAAGGATCTAATTAACATAAGGTTGCCTAATATGAACTCTGTAATCAAGTGCAACATGTATTTAGACATTTATACATGTTCTCTGTTCTATAAGGGCTTAAGGAACAAAGATCGTCTCCTACCTTCGAAAACATTTGCCAGTATCTAAGTCAAACTATGACATATTAAATCCATAACTCCAGATGTTGAAAGGGAAAATTTAGAAAAGATCAAAGTTTGTTCTGTAAAGTTAGGTGTTGGCTTCGACGGGGCGGGGAAAGATAATGTCGCAAGTTACAGTGACATTGGAACAGGTAGAATGCCTTCAACTTCACACCGATTTACTAAAAATATTGCAATCTTCCTTACTTTATTCCCACTAATGTTTTTTTAGATGTACTATCTCTTCCTATGATGTGGATTAGAAACTTGAACCATGACACGAAATCATGTTAACAAATTGCAGACTACAGTACCGACTAATGAGGTTTTTGAGATAAGTTAAGGGTTGTACTAGATTCGATAAATTAAAAAAAAATGAGGAAATAAGAAAAGAATTAAATTTAATATCATTAGAGAAAATGATTAATCATTATAGAGATCAGTGGATTGAACACCTAGAAAGAATGAGCTACAGTCGTATTCCTAAAGAATTCATGATTATAAACCTGAAGGAAGGAGAGATTTGGGAAGACCACGAAAATGTTGGTTGGAGAATGTGTGAAGCCGGAACAGACTAAAGAACCTAATCTCTGAACGAAGAAGAAGAAGAAGAGAACTATCTCCTCTACTATTCAGTCTTGTACTAGAACATACCATCAAATCTTTAGAGGATGAATAAGGCCTACAACTCAATGGTATTAATAAGCTTATATATATATATATATATATATATATATATATATGTACCGGTATATATATTTCCAGTTTTAACAATGTTGATGTATACATGTTTCCGGCACCAAAGACACTGAGCAACAATTTTTTTTTAGTTTTGTCTCAGAAAGAAAAATGTGTGATTCTGAGAGTATTTTTTCTCCTGAATTCAAATATGATATCGGTTTTTTCTCCATCCGGCAAGGTTTCCGAAAGACAAGAATTTATAATTTTAAACACTTTAATATTTTCTACATTCGTAACTACACAATATTCGAACATTCGGACTCACCTAGAAAGTAAAAAATGACGATTTTTCTGCTATATTTCGACTGTGGGGCATCCCTCTTGATGGTCCCAACAATAATTGGCCAGCATATTACGATTCCATTTGCCTTTATGTCTCTTTTCCATAGCTGAAATCTCCTGAGTTAGCTCGTTTGGTTTTATTTTACGATGGACAAATGGACGAAAAAAAGTTTATTCCGAATATATATTTGAAAACACGATAAAGAACGGAAATATGTACAACTATTGGTACTCATGAGACAAAAATCATGTTGACCAGTGTAATCAAATCGGAGATTTGCATTACTTCTGACCAAGAGATATCCACCATAAGAAATTAGCTATCACTTAAGAATTTTACTCTTGTGATATGATAGAGGAAGAAAACTAAACAATTTAATACATTTCCATTTAGAAAATGTTACCATATATTGTAATATTGTAGTTATTATTATTATTATATTATTATTAAATTTATGCTGGTGATTAAAGGTAATTGTAAAAGTTACCCATCTAATTTGGAAGTTGGCTCATTGGCTCATATCAATTTGAACTGGTCCATAGTTTTACAAATAGCCTCCTATCTAAAGAAAATTCTAGCAGTCTCTAAATTCACTCCCTCGAGACTGGTCTATGTAGCTACTAGCAAGAGAACAGTTCTGCCTGGAAGACCTCAGAATGCGCTACCTGCCATCCACTAAAGCTTGCGAACAACAGATGCAAGAGAGAAGACATAAGCGGTATCCTGAAGAATTCTACGGTACGCCTGCCATGATAGATAGGAGCTGGTGTGGACCAAACAAGGAACTAAGGCACCAGATAAACCCGCTATGCAGTCCATGGCTTCCATCACAAAGTGTGTGTGAATGTCACTTACCATCAAATCGAAGACAGTTTCAGATGTAAACTGTGCGGATTAAAATGTACAAGATATAATCTTGAATTGTGTTCAAAGTTTGTCTTCCAGGCTAAATGACCGTGGTCTAGTTTTATTTAAACTCTAGGTTTTATCTACTACTGCGATAGATACCTTCAGAAGATTGTGCGTGCTCTCTATGAACTCCTCAACTGTTGGCTGCATGCAGATTCTCCTGAAATGTCTGCCGCAGTAGTAGATGAAACTTCGAGTTTAAGCAAAACTGAACCACGGCTATTAAGCCCGGAGGACCAACTCGACAAAAGCGAAGACACAGGCCGTGAAAACCTATAATCTTAATATATAAAAATGAATGTTTGTTTGTTGGTTTGTTTGCTTGTTCGTACTTTATGCGCGGCCATACCGTTGATCCGATTGTGATGGGGCTTTTTTGCAAAATATTCAGGAGATTCCCAGGATGAACATAGGCTATAAGAGAGTTGTGATATTCAACTCCTACACCTTTAAAAATAGCTCTTTTTTGTGGAAAACGTGAAAAAAGTAGCTTGAGATAAATACGTAGTTTACTATGCAAACATAGTACGTAGCACATGACCAGTATTCTTTTACGGATAACTCACAATAACGAATTTTGTCTTTTATTCATTTATGCCAAGAAGATTGAGATAAGTAGATTTCCGGGCAACACCGGGTAATCAGTACGGGGAATATTAAAATAATTACGATATACATTTATAATTATTTTTTTATTTCACCTATTCAACTAATCATAAGAAGTGCATTAATTAACAGCACGGGGTATCTAAAAATAATTACGATATAAATTTTTCCGTTCACTTATTTAACAAAACATAAAACACATTAATTTTCGAATTTCAGCTCATTTATGTCAAGAAGATCGGGATAAGTAGATTCCCGGGTAACGCCGGGTAATCAGCACGGGGTATCTAAAAAATATAAGTTTATAATTATTTTTCCTTTTACTTATTCAGCTAAACATAAAAGCACATTCATTTTTATTTATTTAGGCGTAGCAGCGCACGCCGGATTTTAGCTAGTTCTACATAAAAATGCTGTATTTCTGATTATTAATCTACAAGATAAAAAATCACTAAGATCGGACTTATGTACTTTACCCTAATGCCACAGTATATCAGATGAATATCAGATGGGATATGTTTAGTGTTTTTCTTTAGAGTTATTTTTAGGAGCCTGTAACCTGTCTTTTGACAAACTAAGTGTTTAATAGCACTGGCATATAATCCTAAATATTGTAAAACGAAAAACTTGTAGTAACTTGTATAGTAAAGTGAATTTCCAGTTGTCCTTCACTAATCTTAATCCACTATTCTTGTTTTATTATTTAAAAATATGGAGGTTGTGAAAAATGTCATTTGGGTTGAATAAACGAAAACATTTAGTTGGTGTAGATACTCGGTCACGGACGGCATTAATAGCTTATTTAGTAGAAAATATTTCATTAATTTAAAAGCACTCCTGTTAGTCTGCCTTATTACATATGCGATCCGCGTGATAACGTACAACAGTTCTTGTGAATCAAACATTGGCCGCGTCTTTCATACACTAATGGCTGGTAGATGAACCGTTACGTCGCTAAGCTGCCGTAATGATGAAATGTCAATGTGATAATCAAATGATAAAGTACAAGTAATGCAAGTGTCAGGATTATAAATGAGGCACTCGGTCGTAAAATATGGTAACGAACGAAATGAAAACTTTTGGAAAATACAGTAAAACTTGTTCAAAACGGAATGGCATTGGACCATTTTTTTCTATATTATAAATAAACAAAACAAAAAAAAATATTAATCAATCTTTGATTATACATGCCTTGAAATAGTTATTCCCTAGGGATATAGGACAGCTAGAGCTTGAGTTTAGAACATCGGTCCGGAAATTTGGAGATTTTTTGATTGTGGACTGGTAAAACCCTCCCCACACCTCACTGATTATTTCATTTCCTCTCTCTCTCTCTCTCTCTCCTCTTCTCCTCTCGTCCCCTCTCTCTCTCCTCTCTCATCTCCTCTCTCTCTCTCCCTCTCTCCCTCTCCCTCTCTCTATCTCATCTATGTCTCTCTCTCTCTCTCCCGTGTCTCTCTCTCTCTCTCTCTCTCTCTCTCTCTATCTCTCTCTCATCTCTGTCTCTCTCTACTCTCTTTCTCATCTCTCTATCTATCTATCTATCTCTCTCTATCTCTATCTATCTCTCTATATCTCTATCTACCCTCTCTATCTCTACTATCACTATCTATCTCTCTCTGTCTCTCTCTCTCTCTATCTCTCTCTACTCTCTCTTCTACCTCTCTATCTCTCTCCGTCTCTCTCTCTCTCTCCTTCTCTCTCTCCTTCTCTCTCTATCTCTCTCCTCTCTCCTCTCTATCTCCATCTATCTCTCTCTCTCTCTCTTCTCTCTCTCTATCTCTATCTATCTCTCTCTATCTCTATCTCTATCTCTCTACTATCTATATCTATCTATCTCTCCGTCTTTCTCTCCCTTCTATCCTCTCATCTCTCTCTCCTCTATCTCTCTCTCTACTCATCTATATATCTCTCCTTCTCTATATCTCTCTGTCTCTCTCTCTCTCTCTCTATCTCTCTCTCTATATCTCTATCTATAATCTCTACTCTATATCTCTATGATCTCTCTCTGGTCTCTCTCTCTATATCTCTATCTACCTCTCTATCTCTATAGCTCTATCTATCTATCTCTCTATCTCTCTCTCTATATCTCTGATCTACCTCCTCTCTACTCTCTATATCTCTCTATCTATCTCTCTCTCTCTCTCTCTCTCTCCGCTCTTCTCTCTCCTCATCTTTCTCTCTCCGTCTCTCTCTCATCTTCTCTCTCCTATCTCTCTCTCTCTCTCTCCCTCTCTCTCTCTCTCTCTCTCGTCTCTCTCCCCTCCCTCTCTCCTTCTCTCTCTCTCTCCGTATCTCTCGCTCTCTCTCTATCTATCTATCTCTTGAATTGACCAATTCCTTGCACCTATTCATTAATTATTTTTCTTTGTGTTTTAAAATCTGATAAGCTTGGATTTTTCCACATTTATCATGTTACTACTAGGAAATGAGCTGTCCCTTCTTTGCCTTCCTCGTTTCATGTAGCCAATTCACATCCCCTGTGTTGCTGTGAGGCTGTTAATAGAGAGATGACAAACGCTGTCATGTTAAATCATTCGAAACTTTTAGCAGTCGTCCACTAAATGGCTAATTTGACAAGGATGTAATAATTTTTAGCTCATGTCCGCGCGTATATTAATCTAGAGTGTATTTATTTTATTGTATTTTTATATATATCTGATATCAATTTATAATAAATTAGCTAATACCCGGCGTGCGCTGCTACGCCTAAATAAATTAAAATTAAAGTGTTTTTATGTTTAGTTGAATAAGTAGAAGGAAAAATAATTATAACTTTATATTTTTTAGATACCCCGTGTTGATTACCCGGCGTTACCCGGGAATCTACTTATGCCGATCTTCTTTACATAAATGAGCTGAAATACGAAAGTTAATGTGTTTTATTTTTATTTAAATACATAAAAGGAAAATTTATATCGTAATTATTTTTAGGTACTCCATGCTGTTTACCCGGCGTTGTCCGGGAATCTATTCATCCCGATCTTCTTGGCACAAATGAACTGAAAGACAAAAATGAATGTACTTCTTATGATTAGTTCAATAAGTAAAATGAATAATAATTATAAATGTATATGGTAATTATTTTAAGATTCTCCGTGCTGATTATCTGATGTTGCCCGGGAATTTAGTTATCTCGATCTTCTTGGCATAAATAAGGTAAAAGATAAAATTCGTTATTGTGAGTTATCCGTAAAATACCCGCCATGTGCTGCTATTCTTGCACAGGAATCTACGTACTTGTCTCTATCTTCTTGCCATCAATGAAAGGCAAAAATGATTATTGTGAGTTATCAGCAAGAGTTAAACATATGCTTCCCCGGATTTTTTTAGAGCTTTTTGAGATATTCAATTCTGTGTACATTAATTTTGTGTATTTGTTATGGTTTAGGCAGCGTAAGCCATTTAAGCGTCCAAAGAGCTATTTTTTCACGTTTTTCACTACAAAGAGCGATTTTTAAGGGTGTAGGAGTTGAGTGTCACAACTCTCTTATAGCCTATGTTCATCCCGGGAATCTCCTGAACATTTTGCAAAAAGCCCCATGACAATCGGTTCAACGGTGTGGCCGCGCATAAAGTACGAACAAACAAACAAATAAAGATTATTTTTATATGCTAGATTATGAAACAATTAATACTGAAATAGATTGTGATAGTGAAATTCTAATTGACCATTAGTCTTGATTGACAGAAATTCAGAGAGACTGGTCACCCGGGATTTGAACAAATAATCATGAATATAGTTGGTTTAGGTTCTTCTGAACTTGTACTTAAATCTCAAGATATCCTTGACAGTCATTTGTTTAGGTCTTCTTCTGTTTCTGAATCCTTTAGATTGGTATAATAACATTTTTTTGTTAGTCGGATTGGTTTATTCGCTGGAAATGTTCCTGCCAATTATTCTAATAAATCTAAATGACTTCTGCAATCTTTGCAACTCTTAATGTTGCCCTTATATCTGTGTTATTTTTGTCTAGCCTAGTTAGACGGTCTAAGTAAAAATCTGTTTGGGCAGATTCTAGTCGGGATTTGTACGCTTTACTTTCAGTATAAAATCCAGTTTTTATTTCTGTATTTCAATGCTACCTTGTCTATTATGTTATGTAACGATAGTATTGTTTTTTCTTCATGTATCTTGTAAGCCCATGTTTCCCTTAACAGAGATTTAGGCGCTCTCCCCCTACAGGGAAGAATTTGAACCATTGTATTCACGTAGAATTTCACGGCCGGAGTCGACTAGACTATCAAACAGCAATCGCATTGGAGCAATGGAAGTCCCTAACGCTGACCAATCAGAAGGCAGATACAACTTACGAACACATCGCGGTGAACGTATAAATAGGACAGACAGCGGTCAGAATTGCCAGTCTCAAGACAACCCTTGAGGATGCCAGACGCAGTCTCTGGCGAAACGTCGGGGAACTACAAGCCTGACGACCGCGGCCTACAGCCCGAAAATCTTCATCAAGATCATCATAATTTGAACCATATTAATTTAGTTACACTTGTTTTCGTATAGATGTCATTTGAATGGTCGTAGTCAGCGTTCCGCCTCATACTGACATCTAGGAAACCAAGGTAGTACTAGGACGGAAAAATTCGGTAAATTTTGCTTAGAGGCCTTTTCATTCAGGCTTAAGGATCTTTTACGAGCCTAAAAATCTTCACACTCGGGACCCACGGCTTAAAGTCCCTCCCGGAGGACTTGCACCTTGGATTTTTCCATCCTAAAAAATCCATCGACTCCGGCTGGGTTTGAACCCGCGACCCTCGGGTCCAGAGGCAAGGAGCATAACCATTAGTCCACATGACATTTAAAACTTTTTTTTTATTTTGTATTTTTTCACTATTTAGAATCATATCAGAAATTAATTTCTGATATAATTTGAACTCGCAACCTTTCGAATACAAATGTATTCTTCTCTTAATGCCTCTAGGTTGTCTTTTATGACATTTCTGGTTTTCTCCCCTGACTTTGGCGGAATAGTAACCCATTTCTTAGGTTGAAGCACCTGGAAAGCGGAGTTACATTACCTCGATGATATAATTGGTGATAAATGATATTGAACACTATTATCAGATAAAAACTTGGAGTACCAAGTTTGAATGATAATATAAAAATATGCAAAAAAGAACGGAAAAAATCATCTGATAAAAATGGAAAGAAGTAGATTTCCAAAATTGGCATTCCAATATTCTCCAACTGTCCACCGCTGTAGTCTCGACGTAGCGTGCTGCCTTGTCACCCAGCGTGCCCGTGTTCGATCCCCGATCGGGACAATTTTTCTGGGTGGGGTTTTTATCGGGGTTTTTCCTCACCTGTAAGACAAATGTCAGGAAAATTTCAAGGCCCAAACGGTTCCCGAAATCATATGGCCATCGCAATCATCATCATCATTCATATTCATCTTAGATTAAGCTTACGATTAGGAACTCTCCTGGCGCACCACTATCATCATCATCATCACTCATCATAACATCGTGGCAGCGTAACCCCGCCTTCCAGGTGCCCCAACCTCAGAAGTGGGTTACAAGTACGCCATGCCAGGGGAGAACATAGCAATGTCGAAAGGCAACCTGGGGAATTTGCAAAAAAAAAAGGCGTAAAACGGATTTGTGCATGATGATATTAAAGTGCCAGGAGAATCCTTTACCTAAACTTAATCTAAATTACATACCATGACAACCACAGGAATAATTCCCTTAAGGAAAAATGTCTATGGTCTGACCGAGAATCGAACCCGGGAGTTCGCGATCTGGAGTCAGAACCTCTGACCACAAGACCATGAAGCTGGTCCCGAATATAATTGTCAGAATATATATTCAGAGCCAACAAGTTCGATGTGAGATATAAATAGAAAGTTTACTTGGTAAAGATTGGTTTTAGAAACAACTACAGAAATATTAGGTGGTTGCGACATGTTATAAATAACTGGGCCACGCAGGATAAAGGTTGTAAAGGGCGTATGTGGCAATGGGTAATGTCGAAGGTTCAAGGTCTGTAACGTTAATTAGATGCGACAGCAAAACGCTTATTTCCTGCATTCCATTACACTTTTTGTTTCTTCCCCACGTAACAATGTTACAAAAATTGCTGACAAATGACGAACTCCTAATTGGATAAGAATAGGTTACGCATTTGAGGGTGAGGAAATAAGCATTTTTAAAATTTTTACCATTAAATATTATAAGTCAGTGCCAGAGAGTAAAGAATTGAAAGTAACAGCGTTTGTTATGAGTTTGCATTTGAATAAAACAGAACAATTGAGCTCCCCACTGTTTTGTGTATAATTAAGGAATATGAACTCCAGAAAAGATGTCGAGAACCTTTTAAATATAAATAATTTTTTATCTGGTTTAAACTGGGGGCCACCAAGGAAAATTTCGAATATAGAGAAAAGTATTCTAATTTGGGCAGCATTCTGTAAATATTCTGCACAAATAAGGGAAGAATGATAAATAAAGTTTTCTTCTTCTACTTCAAGGATTAGACATTTCTGCCTGTTCTGGCCTCAAAATCTTATATATAAAAATTGTTTGTTTGTATGTTTGTTTGTTTGTATATTTGTTCGTACTTTATGCGCGGACATACCGTTGATCCGATTGTAATGAGGATTTTTTGCAAAATGTTCAGGAGATTCCCGGGATGAACATAGGCTATAAGAGAGTTGTGATGCTCAACTCCTACACCCTTAAAAATCGCCCTTTGTAGTGGAAAACGTGAAAAAAGTAGCTCTTTGGACGCTTAAATTGCTTACGCTGCCTAAACCATACGAAATACACAAAATTAATGTACACAGAATTGAATATCTCAAAAAGCTCTACAAAAAAGTCCGCGACAGAATATGTTTATCTCTTACGGATAACTCACAATAACCAATTTTGCGTTTCATTGGTACCAAGAGTCTCGCGTCGTAGCCGAACGGTTAAGGCAAGAAGTCTTGGCGCAAAACTACGGGACTTAAGGCTGGTTCGAGTCTCTACGGGGGAAGAAATTTTTCTCATGGAATGCCGGCCAGTATGGGACCGGTGCACAGTGGGTCATATGAAATTTAGCTGAAAAAAAAAACTGTTTTGACTCACTCTCATCAATTTATCCTTTTTTTTTTCACTCTAATATAATTATTATATGACAGTTTTTAACTTATCTGCAAAGGAGGGTACAATTCTAATGTTCATGGCTATGTGACGTCATCATTCACACTTCTTGAGTCACAACAGAAGGCTGTAAGAGGTTTTCTTGCGAACTTATTTAATAATATATCATTATGTCCTAATTGCTGAATTTTATGGTAAAAAAGTAACATTTTTATCGTCCGCCCATGACATGAGAATTGAACTGAACGTTCGGGCAGGACAACGTCTGCCGGGTACGCTAGTATTATATATATTATCCATCCATTTTATCAACTGATGCCCTTGATTCCTCATTACTTTGGCTTTGTATAGCAGTGCCGCATTAGGCCTGTCTATTGGTTGTCGGTTTAAATGATGTGTCAGTTTTGTCCTGTATCAAACTATTTTTCATAATTAACGTCACGAGTGAATTTATGTAGAGGATTTGGAAATCAAGAGTGGCATTTGTTAGGACTATTTAACGAATAAAATTAAGCTGTTTTATTCAAAAGTCACAATTTAAATATAGTTACCGGCATTTTAAAATAGTTATATATTAAATGTAAACGGCAATGTTTGAAAACAAATCAGAAATGTGTGGTTATGTTTCATTTGTTTATTCAGTGCAATTTGGTCATATAATTTATTGCCAAAATAGGATCACAATATTGTAAGAATACACCTAATCTATAGTAATTCTGCCCGAGGGCAGCTCTTTCACTGCAATCATAGCATTTTCATGCTATGCTTTGCAGATTTACTAAGGAATTATAGATGTGGTAGCTTCGCATTACTTTCCACACCAGTGAGGGACGATGATAATGATACGGGTGATTACGATGGCCGGATGATTTTCGGGGACCGTTGGGGCCTAAGCTTCCTGACTTTGTCTTACAGGTGAGGAAAAACCCCGAAAAAAACCTCACCCAGAAGCCTGTCCCGAACGGGGATCGAACCCGGGCCCGCTGCGTGACAAGGCAGCACGCTACCTCGAGACCACAGCGGTAGACGTATATATATACATCCTTAGCAATTCTGCCCGAAGGCAGGTCCTTCACCACAATCAGCATTTTCATGCTATCCTTGCAGCTTTACTAGGGAATTGTAGGTGTGGTAGCTTCCCGTAGCTTTCCACACCGGTGAAGGATGGTGTTGATAATTTGATGATGATGATGGCCATATGATTTCGGGGACCGTTTTGGCTTAAAGTTTTCCTGACATTTGTCTTACAGGTGAGGAAAAACCCCGATAAAAACCTCACCCAGAAAAACTTCCCGACCGTGGATC
>JASPKZ010002793.1:0-40926 GCA_030220185.1 Diploptera punctata
TCGGACGAGGAAATTCGGGACTATCGCACAAGCTGCTGTAGCCACGCACCACCAGAGTCCCCGTAGAGTCACTTCATCCCATGCAGTCCCCCACCCCGATTGTACCTCCTCTTGTCAGTCCATATCCAGTACCGTACAGCGGTAGTGAGGCCACAGAGTCCCGAGGGCCCCAGAGCATCTCTGTAAGTAGTGACAGCGAGAGAAAGATGACTCAGGCATTCAAGTCGTTAGTGGCCATTTATACAATCACAGCCCAAACCTGTGACGGTTTAAAACATTAAATCAGAAATCCGACGAGGAAATTCTGACTCAGCGCAATGTCCTGCAGCTAGTCACTTCATCCCAGGCAGTCCCCCACACCGAGTTGTACCTCCTCTTGCAGTCATCATCCCAGTACAGTACAGCGGTAGTGAACCAGCAGAAGTCCAGATTACCCCCCAGATCATCTCTTGTCAAGTAGTGACAGCGATGAGACAGATGATGACTCAGGCATTGAAGTCGTTAATGGCCAATTTATACAATCACAGCCCAGAGACCCTGTGACGGTTGAGACTAACCAAGAACGGACGAAGAAATTATGGACTCAGCGCAATGTCCTGCAGCTAGTCAATCATCCCTGCAGTCCCCACACCGAGTTGTACCTCCTCTTGCAGTCCATTCGAATTCCATCATCCCAGACCATTACAGAGGAAGCGACCTGCAGAATCCCAAGTGCCCCAAACCACTGAAGATAACCACTATAAAGTACACAAAGTCATCCGCGCATGAGAGCACGTACAAGTGCATAAAGGAAAACAATGGAAGAGTTATTTGAGGATATTTGACTCAACACAAAATCCCTACTGTATCCACTGCACCACCACAGTCCCTGTAGACAGCCACTTCATCCCATGCCGTCCCCACCCCGAGTTGTACCTCCTCTTGTCAGTCCATCACCCCCATTAACAGTACAGCGAAGTGAGCCGCAGAATTCCACGGCCCCACAGACCACTGCTGATCACCACATACAGTACACAAAGCCACACGAATACAAGAGCATAGAGGAAAGCATGGAAGAGTATTGAGAATTTCTTGACTCATGCAAAATCCGCGTATCACTGCCCACCAGAAGTCCCCTGCTGCTAGCCATCATACCCATGCGTCCCCCACCCCGAGTTGTACCTCCCCATGTCAGTCCATTAAGACTTCCATCATCCCAGTACCAGACAGCGCAGGGCGGCAGAATTCCCAAGTCCCCCACACACTGCTGACACCACCATAACAGGACACAAAGCCACCAGAGGCTGAGAGCACGAAATACAAGAGACATAGACAAAACATGGAAGAGTTATTTGAGGAATTCTGATCAATGCAACATCCTGCTGTATCAACAGCACACCAGAGTCCCCTGCTGCTGGGTCCCCACTTCTCCCCATTCCAGTCCCCCCACCCCGCGTTGTACCTCTCTTGTCAGTCCATTCATACTTCCATCATCCCAGTACCATTACAATCGTTAGTTGAGCCTGCCGAATTCCCAAGTGGCCCCACGGCCCACTGCTGATCACCGCCCATAACCACATCACAAAGCCATCCGCTGCATGAGAGCACGACAGCAAGGAGGATAGAGGAAAACATGGAAGCGTTATTTTGAGGAATTTTTGACTCACAATAGCAACATCCTGCTGTATCCCACTGCACCACCACCCAGTCCCCCCTGTTGCTACAGCCACTTCAATTCCATGGCTCCCCCACCCCGAGTTGTACCTGCTCTTGTCAGTCCATTTCAGGACTCCATATTCATCCAGTACCGTTGCAGAGGCAGCGAGCTTGTAGAGAATTCCCACGAGTGCCACCGCCCACTGCTGATCCACCAATATAACCGTACACAAAAGTCATCGCTGCATGAGAGACGATAAAGACATAGAGAAAACATGGAAGAGTATTTGACGATATTTTGATTCATACAAAATCCTCCTGAATCCACTGCACCACAGAGTCCCCTGCACCCTACCAATTCATCCCATCAGCCCCCCACCCCGAGTTGTACCTCCTCGTGTCAGTCCACTCAGACTTCATCATCCCATACCGTACAGCAGTATGAGCCCGCAGAATTCCCAAGGCCCCACAGCCCACTGCTGATCACCCCAACGTAACACAAAGCCATCCGCTGCAGAAGCCGAATACAAAACATAGATAAAAACATGGAAAGTTATTAAGGATTTCTTGACCCAATCAACATCCTACTGTTCCACTGCACCACCAGAGTCCCCTGCTGCTAGCCCTTCATCCCATGCAGTCCCCCACCCCGAGTTTGTATCTCCTCTTGTCAGTCCATTCAGACTTCCATCATCCCAGTACCAGTACCAGCGGTAGTCAGCTGACAGAAATTACCCAAGTGCCCCACAAGCCCACTGCTTATCACCGCCAATAACAGTACACCAAAGCCATCCGCTGCATGAGAGCACGAATACAAGAAGACATAGAGGAAAACATGAAGAGTTATTTGAGGAATTTCTTGACTCAATGCAACATCCTGCTGTATCCACTGCACCACCAGAGTCCCCTGATGCTAGCCACATTCAATCCCATGCAGTCCCCCCCACCGAGTTTGTACCTCCTCTTGTCAGTCCATTCAGACTTCCATCATCCCAGTACCAGTGCAGAGGCGCGAGCTGGCAGAATCCCGAGTGCCCCACAACCCACTGCTGATCATCACCTCTATAACATTACACAAAGCCATCCGCCTGCAATAAGAGCATGAATACAAGAGAACATAGAGGAAAACATGGAAGAGTTATTTGAGGAATTTCTTGACTCAATGCAACATCCTGCTGTATCCACTGCACCACCAGAGTCCCCTGCTGCTAGCCACTTCATCCCATGCAGTCCCCACACCCGAGTTGTATCTCCCTCTTGTCAGTCCATCATCCCAGTACCAGTACAGCGGTAGTGAGCCTGCAGAAGTCCCGATCGCCCCAGATCATCTCTTGTCAAGTAGCGCGACAGCGATGAGACAGATGATGACTCGGCATTGAAGTCGTTAGTGGCCAATTTATACAATCGCAGCCCAGAGAACCCTGTGATCGGTTGTATACTTAACTCAAGAATCGGACGAGGAAATTCTGGACAGCAAAGCGCAACATCCTGCTGTAATCCACTGCACCACCAGAGTCCCTTGCTGAGAGCCACTTCACCCCCATGCAGTTCCCCCACACCCGAGTTGTACCTCCTCTTGTCAGGTCCATTCAGACTTCCATCATCCCAGTATCAGTGACCGGTAGTGAGGCCAGCAGAATTCCCGAGTGCCCCACAGCCCACTGCTGATCACGCTATAACCAGTACACAAAGCCATCCGCTGCATGAGAGCATGCATGCAAGAGACGAACACATGCCAGAGACGGAGAGACGACTTAGGCATATTCGTGCACTCCCAGACCGGTGGACTATTCACAGCAGCCACAGTGCCTACACCTCATCAACCAACTGTGTGCAGTCATCCTGAAGGACGCTCTGCTATGATCCCACCTCCTATGGTAAGTGTATGTATCAAATAGCTGCTCTGTTATAATTTAAAATAAAATTCTTTCCACCTCACCTCATATCCTGTCTTGTAATTAGACCAGTTTCATAACCTTAGTGGTTACATCTTCAGTAGTTACATGACTGATGTTCTTTTGTCCAGGAACACTGCTTCTTACTCCACCTGAACTCACAAATCAAATCAACTTCCAACCATGAGTGGTTACTGCTGATTTTTGCAATTGCCCATTTTTGACATTCCTAAGATGTTCCTTCACTCTGGTTTTCAAATTTCTTTTAGTTTTCCCTGTGTAAATATGATCACAATCTCTGCATTTAGACTGGTAAATTCCTCATTTTTCTTCTTCAAATTTGTCATTTTGTTGGTTTTAATTATCGTATTGAGGCTGTTTTCATTTCTCAGTTCCAATCTTAAGTTGGACTTTTTTAATTATGAGGATCTTCAATGGTGCCCACGTGATCTGAATGATCTTTATTTATTAAGTCTCGTAGACTGAGATGGGCAGGACATGTGGCACGAGTGGTGAATGAAAGAGGGCATGGGAAACTTGTTTCAGGTAAACAAGAGGGAAAATGCCCAATTGGTAGAGCAAGAATGGAGGTAGGAGAATTAACATTAAAACCATGATTTGAGGGGGAAGTAGATTATACGGGGATGATTGGAAAACATTAGCTCAGAATAAGGATGTATAGAGTGTTTGTGTCCACTCGGCCATTAATGTACGGGTTTGAAAAGTTAGTTATAATGAAGAATTTGTGGGTATTAGTGATGAATTGGTTTTATGTAAAAATTAATTGTTGCATGTTTTCATTCAGTGTTTATACCTAGTATCAAACTTTTTAATAAAACCCCTTGTTTTCTATTTGCATTGTTGCAAGGTGGCTCCTTCTACATGCACGCCACCAGATGAACCAACTGACATGCCAATGCAGCACAGGAAAACTCCAAAACCTTACAAGAGTCCAGGCAGCGACTTCATCAATGGATGTACGGGAACCCTTTAAATGTTAGAGCTCGTAGTCCACGACCTCAGGAGCCATTGTTCCCAGCCGAACAACTGATGCCAATCCATCGCTGGGCATACACCCGTTGAGGAGTCCAGGCCGCCACTGCGTCAAGTGATGCACACAAAAACACTTCACAGGACACTATTGAGCAGTACACGATTCCTGCACAAATACAAAAACAGGTCAGTTTCTACTTCAATTTGTTTTAATAAAAAAGTCAGCAGCTGTTATTTTAGATTTTCACCCTCAAGGTACACTTTTTCCAGCTCTGACATTCACATATACACAGGGCGTATCTAAAGTCACTACACATTTCAAAGCAGGAGGACAATGATTGAAAAATCAATGTTATTGCGAAGTTATACTCTTATTCTACCGCTTTTCTACATGACGCCATCTGGTGAAAACACACACTATACATTTCAAAGCAGGAGGACAATGATTGAAAAATCAATGTTATTGCGAAGTTATACTCTTATTCTACCGCTTTTCTACATGACGCCATCTGGTGAAAACACACACTCCATCTTTCAGCTGTGAAACAAAATGTCCACCTTAAAATTACAACAAAAAAAAAGCCTGCTGCTTCTGTGATATGATTCCATAAATCAAGCAGATGTGATAAGGTTGTTTTTGTAGAGTGAAACTTAGAATTTTCTGCACAGTGTTGCAAGGGGCTCTCAACTCCCTACTGAGGCATCAGGTTGATGCGTTCGGACCATCACTGGCAATTTGAACCTGCTGCACTGTTTCTGCTGATATCCATAGTCATGCCTCATCACTGCTGGTACACTTAAATTTGTTAAAAGTCGGTGAATGTATGCTTTTGTTGGGGCTCGTTTAAGGAATTTATGGGTAAATTTAGCTCTCTCATGTGCACAAACAGTGGCAACCTGTTCTTCCGAGCTAAATATGTTGCATTAAGCTAACAGTGTATGCAAAGAAAAAAAATTGTAGAGAGTTCCATGGAAATGAAAGTGACTTTAGAGACACCCTGTATCATCCTTCACTAGTTGAAGATAGACACACGTGGATGTAGGGCCATTAATGTCATGCTACAAATAGAGAAAGATACACATATGTCCCTTTTACAAATGTTTTATTTGTATTTCCAAAAGTTTGTTGAATTGTTTTTTAACGCCATTCATTGTAGTTTCATGTATTTTATCACTGATGAGGGTTCTTTACAAATAGTTTTACTTTGATTCTTAAGTTTACATTTTCAAAAAACGTTAAACTGAAAATATATAAAACTATTATTCTACCAGTTATATTATATGGATGTGAAACATGGACTCTTACTTTAACGCATGAAAGGAGATTATGAAATATTGAGAATAGAGTTCTTAGAAAAATTTTTGGATCAAAGAGAGATGAACAGACAGGTGAATGGAGAAGACTACATAACAATGAACTAAATGATCTTTATAGGAAGCCAGATATAATGAGAACAGTTAAATCTCGTAGACTGCGATGGGCAGGACATGTGGCACGAATGGAGAATGAAAGACATGCATGGAAGCTTCTTGTAGGAAAAACACCTAGTTAGTAGACGAAGAATGAGGTGGGAGTATAGCATTAACTATGATTTGAGGGAAGTAGATTTACAGGGGATGATTCGAAAACATTGGCTGAGGATAGGAATATATGGAGAAAGTTGAATTGTATTTTTTTTTGTAGATAGATGTTGTCTGAATCCTGTTTATGCTGCTCGACATGTTAGTATGTTTTTACTTTCTAAGAACCAATTTAGTCTCGCTGAAATCATACGTTCTGCTGTTTTTGCAATGACACTTGTTAAAGAGATCGGTCTGTAATTATTTATATCATCAGCTTCTTGTCTTTTTTTAAAATAGGGATAATTATTGCTTTTTTCCACTCTGTGGGTAAGGTAGAGGTCCATGATAGGTTAAATAATTTCAGTAGGTATTCCTTCCCTTTGGAGAAGATGTTTAAAAAATTCAACATGTATTTTATCTGACGAGGAGATTTGTTGTCTTGTACTCATGTATTGCAGAATTTAGTTCCCATATCGTGAATTCTTTGCTGAATATGTAATTTGTTTGTTCTTGATGCTTCTTAAAAGTCTTGAGATCTTTTTTAATTTGCCTTAGTTTCTTTTTAGCTTTAGGAGGGAGTTTGTGTTGAGAACTGTAGTGTTTATTAAAAGCTTCAGCGATAAGAGTTGTTGGAAGTAAGTGTTTTCCCATTAAATTGAGTGGTTCTTTCTTTGTATCTCTCTGACTTGTGATTTTACTTATATATCTATATACTTTTGTTGAGTCTTTTCTGTAATCTGCTTTTTCAATAAAGTCACTGAATGCATTTTTCTTTGCTGCATTGATTCTTTTTTAAACTCTGCTGCCTTTCATCGCCATCTTTGTGTATCTTTGGGTTGTTGGACAAATTCTGCTTTTCTTCTTGCTGTGTCCCTTTCTTCTTTTAACTTGGATAAGTCTGTGTTCCAAAGGGTTTGTAGTGTTTTAGTTTTTCCTCTTGGGATCCAATATTTTGCTGCTTCAAGAATTATATTTGAGATGGTATTATTAAGTTTTTCTGTAGATACTTTGTACTGAATTAGGGTTAATTTATGTTCAGTTTCTTCTGTAAATTTTTCCCAGTTAGCTTTTCTAAAATTCCAAGAGTATTCTGTTTTTTGTTTATTAAGTTTTTCTGTAGATACTTTGTACTGAATTAGGGTTAATTTAGGTTCAGTTTCTTCTGTAAATTTTTCCCAGTTAGCTTTTCTAAAATTCCAAGAGTATTCTGTTTTTTGTTTACTGTTGTTTGTTTGTCCTGATGTATTATAGATGCGACAACTGCTCTATGTTCCGATCCTAGATCAATGATTTCACAGGTCAGATGATACTAACATGAGATCTGGATTTGTATGTATGTAGGACAGTCATCATTCTTATAGGTAAGTTCTAAAGTGTTTGAATTTAATAAATCTTCAATAGTTTTGCCACTAGGATTATAGTCTTTGTAGAAGAAGAATATAAATTTATGGTTTGGTTACATGAATATTGAAGGTAATTCCACAGTTTGCAGTTTTCCATACAACAATGGTGTACTTGTCAGTTAACTAACTAACTCACAGACTCTATTGAACCCATAGGTTCATGACTGCATGGACATAAGCTCTCCATACATTCCTATCCTGAGCTAATGTTTTCCAATCATCCCCTGTATAATCTACTTCCCTCAAATCATGGATAATGTTATTCTCCCACCTCATTCTTGATCTACCAACTGGGTGTGATCCCTCTGGTCTTCCTACAAGAAGCTTCCATGCACCTCTTTCACCTCCCATTCATGCCACATGTCCTGCCCATCGCAATCTACGAGACTTAACTGTTCTTATTATATCTGGCTTCCTATTTATATCATGTAGCTTACTATTATGTAGTTTTCTCCATTCACTTTTCTGTTCATCTCTTTTTGACCCAAAAATTTACCTAAGAACTTTATTCTCAAATACTCATAATCTTTTTGCTCCCTTAAAGTAAGAGTCCATGTTTCACATCCATATAATATAACTGGTAGAATAACAGTTTTACATATTTTCAGTTTAACGTTTGTCAGTTAAAGAAAAGTTAATAAATTAATCAAATTTCCAACTTTTTACACTCAACATATAATTTAAATTGAGTTTGAGTAAGTTAACAAAACCTGGTACGTTGTCAGTTGAAAACATATCAGTTGTAGACAGGTGTGGCTCAACTCTAGATTAGGACGTTTCTATTATTTTCTTTACAACATTCATATGTCATTGTTGCATTACATACTTTTACCATTTGTGATAACATTTTGTATTTTAAACATTTTGCAACGGTTGTTAAAACATGTTTAACAATTATTTAACACTTATCCATGTACACAAGTTGCGCTGTTTATCTGTCAATGAAGTTCTACATAATGCTGTGCAAATGTTTAATGTAACTTCCACTAGATGGCAGCACATATGTGTGGCTATTAATTCCAAACCATATTTCAAGAAACTAACTTGATTTTGTTGGGTTCTGATGGGACAAGTAAGTGTACACAAGATTAGTTTACAGTTTCTTAAATAAACTGTTGTTGGATTAGGAAGTTGGTGTACGTCCATTTGTTATAAACATTTATAAATTAATTATGGCAAATAACATTATGAAGTTGTACCTGACCTCACGAACTGAGATAAGACCTAATTTTTATTAATTACTCGCAGACATTGTCCTGCCGAACATTCAATTCTTGTGTCATGGCCGGACAATAAAAAATGTTACTTTTTTTACCATAAACTTCACTAATTAATAAATTTTTCAAAAAAACTCCTCACTGCCATCTGTTGTGGTTCAAGAAGTGGGAATATGTCATGACTAACATCTGACATAAAAAATTCCTTTAACCCAATTACAGTGCCATCTACTAGGTCCAATTTTGAATTTAAACCATCCTGGGACCCACTTGAACATACACAAAATATTTAATCAAAATCGGTCCAGTCGTTTATTAGGATTCGAGTGACAAACACACGTACAGAAGAATTATGTAAATAAAGATCAACTTATAAACATGTTTGGTAATTTATTGTGAAGGTTGGTTATATCGATTTCACATACATTGATAGAAATTACATTAACCAGTCGCACATGTGTACAGAGATTCTTTAGTAATTAAAAGAATTCATTGAGTAAGTTAACATCAAATACTAAAGTTTTTCCCCAGATTGTTTGCACAAAACATGCAGTATATAATACCACACTAACTGCGCTAACAATATTCAAGTGTTTAAAGAAGTAAGTGATGATTGTTAACATTTGTTTTTTTTCTTGATAAACTTTACATGATTGTGTGTCCATTGTGATTATAGGTGCAGAGGAGCACGGATGACACAGAAGACAACGCAGAGAAATGCACCATCTGCATAACTGAATTTGAAGACAGTGAAGATGTACGAAGACTTCCATGCATGCATTTATTCCACAAAACCTGCGTAGACCGATGGTTGGCCACTGAAAGAAGATGTCCCAACTGCCGCGCTGACATAGAGCATTGCGTCAATGAAGAAGCACCATCCACGTGACAGCAACGCTTGTATCTCACCAGGACTGATCCGACTGCCTCGACAATTCTCTCGTCAAGTTGTAGTGTTTTTAAATGTAAATAAAATCTATTCATTAGCATGTTTACATGGGTGTCTTATTTCTTCACATCAAATCTACAATAATTCTGTTGTTTTAATCTCCGTCTCCTTCCTATGCATTCCTCTTCATCTGGTCACTCCACTCTGTCTTTTATCCATAGTCGAGCCGCTGTTATTTCTGGCGTGGTCACACCTACCTGATTTTTGGCATTACTCCTGCACGTGGTTTACATAATACTGGCAGGTAATAGCATTGTCAAGTCAGTTGTACATTACAGTGTGGACTGTTCTATTCTGAGAACAAGTGACTACTGGCATGTTGTTCATGTGATTACACATGTTCCTGCTAGAGTCAATTCCCAACATGTTTACTTACAAATAAGGGTGTAGTTTTTTCCTCACCTGTAAGACAATTGTGAGGAAGCTCAAGGACCAACGGTCTCCGAAAATCATCCAGCTATCATCATCCTTTACTGGTGTGGAAACCAATGGAAGCTACCACACTTATAATTCCATAGTAAAGCTGCAAAGCATAGCATGAAAATGCTGTGATTGCAGTGAAAGATTTGCCCTGAGGCAAAATTACTACAGAATAGTATAAGAATAAACTTAGCAATACGATAAAAATCCTCCATAAGTGTGACGTTTAACCATGACAACAATTGTCAGCTGACCATGTGGTTTGCTGCCAGAAGTAAGAGGGGCACAACTTTATTGTTCTGGATTGTAAGCCTCTTCCATTGGTGTTTATTGTCCATCTGTTCTTACACTTTGTTCCTATCCCAGACTTTTTCCTCCATCTTTTATGCAATGTTCTTTTCCCTATGGTTTTCATTTCTTGAGAATCAGAGATTTGAGGTCCTCACATATTTTACAGCTCATAACTTCCCCTCCAAAGGAAGCCACTTCCTTGAATTTTCCTGTTATATTGGCCTACATTGTAATTCCCTCGCACCAAATACTATGAAATCTTTGCTTCTATCTTTGCAAATGGCAGCTTCTTTATTAAGAAGACATTTGTCGGGAATTTAGACACTACTTTATAAAGCCAGTGTGGCTTCTATTGATGTAACTTCTTACATGCACAGGTCCTTTATAATTTATAAATGTACGTACCAGCACATAAATGAGATAAACAGACCTTATTTCTGGCTCAAGAAATCGAGATGTTCCTGGCCCAATATAAAATATCACGTTCATGATTTGAAGCAATTTTCATGGCTAATGAAGTAGCGTAGTTGTTTAAGGAATCACACTGAAACCAGAATGTCATGGGTTCGAGTCTCAATGGGGTCGGATTTTTAGCTGCACCAAACCTGGCAGCATCTTGGCCCTGGAGTCAAGTTAGCTCCTATTGGAAATAAGTATCAGACGCAGCATGTTGGGGGGGTAAATGTATTCATCATGCAGGGGCGACATCCCAGTGAATGACTCGAGCCGATTGTCTAGAAAGATGGAAGCTTCAACCTCCCATTAAGTTTGGATGATTTCAATTTATTTTCCATGAAGATATTTGAAATCCAGTATATTTATGTGAAATATAACAATAACATTAAATTTGATAGTTTCAGAGCACAAGTAGACCATGTCCAGTTTGTTATATTTGGAGAAACAAGATGTTATTAATCCACAATTAATTCTAGGGATTGTTTCAGAACTCTCTTTGCAATTATAGTAAGATTTAATGAACTATGAACATGGTGAAATGGAGTTAGAATTATTTTAACATTAGTTTTTTTTCAAAAAATGGGCCTAACACAGTGTCTAGTCTTGGTCTACTTGTACTTTGAACGATCCAGTTATCAATTCTGTTCATAATACGCAGTTAGAAGCTTCTTCTATATTCTGTTAGCAAACTATACGCCTGTCACGATGAAAAAGTGCACTCCGCATCACATTATGTTATGTAAGTATACTTGTTGTCACCCCTACACTGGCTAGATGATTGTCTACCTCTGTGGATGTGAGGCCAGCAGCCGTATGGTAGGGTAAGGACCTTCTAGGCCATGGAAAAAAAGTATACTTGTTATTATGCTATATTTGGTATTTTGATGTAAGTGAGAAATCCAATCGAGTAGAAGAATAAAGGAGAGCGGTAGTAAAAGATTCTGGGCTATGTGGCCGTGGTCTATAACTGGCGTTTCTTCCAGACGTTTCTCCCTCAACTGCGGAGGGCATCTTCAGTGGCGAGCGCTAGAAGCTGTTGTTTCCCTGTCGTAGACTCGACTGCGAATGAACAGCAGAAATCTGGACGCTCTTATTTATACTAGTGCTGACGTCACGTGAGTCGCAGCTGTTTGGATCATACTGGCTTCTGATTGGTTCGGAACTCTCTCCTTGTTATTGGTAGGTTTTGACTTTCTATTGTCTAATATGTGATACCAGGCTTTGGCTAGTTTTATTCCTTCATCTTTTCTATTGAAATTGTCCTTGTGTTTATAAATTTCTATGGCCTCTCTGTATAATCTTGGGAAATAATATGGTGTTGTGGCTAAAACTTGTGTTTCATCGTAGTGAATCTGATGTCCGTTTTCAGTAAAAACGTGTTCTGCTACGGCCGATTTTTCTATTTGCCCTAGTCTGCAGTTTTTTCTATGTTCAGTCAAACGGGTGGCTATGCTTCTTTTTGTGGTTCCTATGTAAGATCTTCCACAAGAACACGGAAGCCGGTATACACCGCAAGTGGAGAGTGGTGGTCGAGGATCCTTTGATGAGTGAAGAAAAATAGAAAAAATAGAAAACTGCCTTCGCTCATCAAAGGATCCTCGACCACCACTCTCCACTTGCGGTGTATACTGGCTTCCGTGTTCTTGTGGAAGATCTTACATAGGAACCACAAAAAGAAGCATAGCCACCCGTTTGACTGAACATAGAAGAAACTGCAGACTAGGGCAAATAGAAAAATCGGCCGTAGCAGAACACGTTTTTACTGAAAACAGACATCAGATTCACTACGATGAAACACAAGTTTTAGCCACAACACCATATTATTTCCCAAGATTATACAGAGAGGCCATAGAAATTTATAAACACAAGGACAATTTCAATAGAAAAGATGAAGGAATAAAACTAGCCAAAGCCTGGTATCACATATTAGACAATAGAAAGTCAAAACCTACCAATAACAAGGAGAGAGTTCCGAACCAATCAGAAGCCAGTATGATCCAAACAGCTGCGACTCACGTGACGTCAGCACTAGTATAAATAAGAGCGTCCAGATTTCTGCTGTTCATTCGCAGTCGAGTCTACGACAGGGAAACAACAGCTTCTAGCGCTCGCCACTGAAGATGCCCTCCGCAGTTGAGGGAGAAACGTCTGGAAGAAACGCCAGTTATAGACCATGGCCACATAGCCCGGAATCTTTTACTACCATAATTACCGGTCGTGAAAGCCTACATTCCTCTAATAAAGGAGAGCATTGGGACAGATATGTGTCGAATTTAGAACATGGTATACACAGACACCAAGTTAGAGCATATAAAGTTATTAAACATTTAAATGAAAACGAAAAGGACACAATACGGATAAATCGTATGTAGATTGTGTTTTTACAATGGCGCAATAGATAGAAAAAACAAAATAATTTAATTTACCCACGTATATAGCTTTTGTTGATTATAATAAAGCATTTGATAGTGTAAGTAGAAATAAATTATGGAACATACTAGAAATGAAAGGAATTCCTCAACAACTTATAAGAGCCATTCAGAGTTTATATATAGAAACAAATTTTAAAATAGACTGCAGAGATAAAATTAGTAAACAAAACATAGAAATAAACCAGGGAGTAAGACAAGTGTGTCCATTGTCACCAGTATTATTTAATTCATACTTGGACCATGTCATAAATGAATGGCAAGAGCAAATTACGAGTAATATTGACAACTCTGCTTTTTGCAGATGATCAAGTAATAATGACAGCATCAGAAAATGCTTTACAACAATTCCTTTATACTTTAAATAATATCTCTCTAAAATACAATTTAAGAATAACTACATCTAAAACAAAAATATTAGCTCTGAAAGGAAAATGTGCAATAAGAACAAAAATAATGATAAACAATGTAATTATAGACCAAGTTCCTAATTTTAATTTGGGATGTCATTTAGGTAATGACAGAAATTTAGATAAACACATTAATATACGATTCAATTATCTATGTGGCAGAATTAAATGCGCTTTATTGAATAAGACTAGAAAAGAAACTATTTTGAAGTTTTACAAAGTATTGGCAGTTCCATCTCTTATCTATGGATGTGAAACCGGGACATTAACAAAGGCAGATAGTAAACAAATAGAGGCTGCTGAAATGAAGATGTTGAGAGCAATAGCAGGATACCAAAGAACCGATAAGAAAAACGAAGATATAAGAACAGAACTTAATATATTTAATCTCTGTGAAAGAATGAAATGTTATCAAAATGCTTACCTTCAGCACGTATTATGAATGAATGAACAGCGCATACGAAGAAGAATGTATAATTACATACCAAAAGGGAGAAGAATGTTGGGAAGACCATAGAAGAGATGGAAGGACCAATTTGACCTATAATGAGGTCGGAACAGGCCATTGGGCTTCATCCTTGTTGTTGATGATGATGATGCTGATGTAAGTGAGAATAATGTTGGCCTTACCAACCAGAACTTCACTAATTTCAAAAAACCCGGCTTCATGTTTAGGAGCAACGGTCTCTGCTTCAATTAAATGGTGTAATCCACTCACAAAGTAAGGACTGCTCTTAGGTAGGAAGAAGGAACTGGCTGCTATCTTACTAAAAGCAACGGTAGGTTTTTGTTCTTACATTTTTGTTCTGCTTATTCATCTAGGGTCATGTTTTGTTGTAGGGATGGACTTTCAAACAAAAACCTCCATCTAACTTGTCATTCCATATCTCCGCATCCAATTATTTACTTTTATCAAATGTATTTATCCAGATGTATAGCCCAGATGAAGGACAAAATAGAGATGATGTAATAGAGTTTTACGTAGAAATTCAGAAAATAATAAATAAAACAAAAATTACCTTATTTTAACTGGAGATTTCAATGCACGTATAGAAAATAAACCAATACTAGAAACCATAGGTAAACATGAAGAAATAACTATAATTAATAATGGAAAACTTTTAATACACTTCGTCACTTATAATAGCTTTAAAGTAACGAATACCTTTTTCCACACTTAGATATTGACAAATATACATGGAGTGCCAGAGGAAGTACAAGTACAATTGATTATGTAATTGTAAATAAAAAACTTTCAAATTTAGTTCTTGATAATAGAGTATATAGAGAGCCTGATATTAATTCTGATCATTATTTAGTGATGTCTAAAATAGCTATACCAACCCGATAGAAGAAATTACACTATGATAAGATGGAAAATAATGAAACATTTGAAGTTCACCTATTACAGCAAGAATGCATTAAAGAACTATATCAAAAGAGATTAGACCAGTATATTACAGAAAATGCTGTAAGTAGAAATATAAATGAAGAATGGGATGAGATTAAAAGAATAATAACTCAAGCTGCAAAAGAATCTTTAAGAATGAGAAAGATATCATACAAAAAAAAATTAAAATTTGGAATGAGGACTTAAAACATCTGAATTATCTTAATAGGAAAACAAATGAATCATTAATTGAATATAAAAGAAAAAAGTGTAATAGTTCATAGAGAAGTTAGAAAAACTAAAAGAAAAATGTGGGATAAATATATAAGTGATATCAAACACGATGTACATGGAAAACAAGAAAAGGCGTACAAAATTCAGCATGACATTATATATAATTTCCTTGATTACAATTTAAATGAAATCGCTAAATATAGAGTAAAGGTTCGTATGAAAGGTCAAAGAGAATGATAAAATAACATTTTAAAAAGTAACTGTCACAAAAAAACTGTGCCTGTTGGAAAAATTCTGACTACATATCTGATTTTAGTTTGAAAAAATGCACTAGATTCACTAATCAGATTTCTTGTGAAGAAAACCTTGTTGACAAGTGTAATTAGGAACTTCTCCATTTCTGATTTAATATAATGTGGGCCTAACCAATCAGAAGTTTACACTTATTTCATGGTGTCGAAAGATAGCCTTTATTTACAATTTCATTATGTACAATGCTCCATGCTGGCTCACCTGTAAATTCTGCTGTTATTTTCACCACATCCTCATGTGAGATATTTTTCACTAAACTGTTTGAAAACACTCAAAATAATTGTTTCTCTCTACTTTTGAAATGCTCTCCTTTACAATGTTTAAGAATTTTAGCCATTTTCAAACAATTGAAATCTCAACGCAAGAATAAAACAATATTTATTTAATGTATTAAAATTGTAATTATATATTTTAAGATTCTCTCATATAACTTATATAGACATGTGCTAGATAATATATATTTTTATAATTTTTATTTACTTTTTTGCGAGTGTTAGAAAGGGAACTACATTTTCTTACCCTCTGAAAGTTAAAATTGTTATTCGACCAATGAAAATGCAGACATACATTTGCTTTGTTTATTTTACAAGTGGAACTTAGCTCGGAACAAGTATAATGTGTGGTTAAGGTTGGTATTCAAGAACCAAGCTCTCTAGACCAAGTCATCTCCATAAGCTGAGACTCTCATCTTTCAATTGTTCCCGGATATTTTTTTAATAATAAATATGTTGTTATCACGTGATGTTGAATAGAGTGAGCCAGTTAGAGTAGGTTCTGCATCACCCACACGATTAACCACGGGCTGAGAGTCACTTTTTTACGAAAGCTTGGTTTTTTAAAACCAGCCTTAAAGTTTCTGTTACACACATTGCCTTCTAAGTCCTGTAAATTGAAGCAGAAATGAAAAAAATATGAAAACTTTGTCTGAGGACAAAGGAAGTTAACATTTTTTATTCGTACAGAATTTAATTTATTCTAAGACAGTTTTTTAATAATTCTAAGTGAAAATATAATCTGATAGCTACAGAGGAAAGGAGATTACAAGTATTTGAGAATAAAGTTCTTAGGAAAATTTTTGGACCAAAGAGAAATGAACAGACAGGTGAATGGAGAAGACTACATAACCATGAACTTCATGGTCTTTATAGGAAGCCAGATATAATAAGAACAGTTAAGTCTTGTAGACTGCGATGAGCAGGACATGTTGCACGTATGGGGAATGAAAGACTTGCATGGAAGCTTCTTGTAGGAAAACCAGAAGGAAAACGCCCAGTTGGTAGACCAAGAATGAGGTGGGAGAATAACATTAACTATGATTTGAGGGAAGTAGATTATACAGGGAATGATTGGAAAGAATTAGCTCAGGATAGGGATGTATGGAGAGCTTATGTCCGTGCGGCCATGAACCTACGGGTTCGATAGTGCCAGTGAGTAAGTAAGTAAGCTACAGGTGGAATTAATGGATGATAATTAGTTTGGTCTGCCTTCTTCTTCTTCTTCTTCTTCTTCTTCATCCAACCAAGTCTTAGGCCGATTATGATCTCATTGATGAATTTTGTATCCACCGTTTCCTTGGACGTTCCCAGAGATCTCTTACCTGTTGGACAATAACGAAGCATAGTTTGGGAACTCTATCTGAACGCATCCAGTTGTTGTGGTATCTATGTATGTATTCAATGACCAATTCTAAACGTAGTTCCTTCAAGACATCATCATTGCGTCTGTGATCCCATTTGGTACATCCTGCTGTATATCTCATGAATCTCATTTCACTACAAGTTATCCTGCTCTCTTCTCCTTTCCTAAAGTCCATGCCTCACTGCCGTAACAAAGTGCAGGTCTTGCTAAGGTTTTGTATAACCTTATTCTGTTATCTCTCTGGACAAGCAAAGGTTTCATTACTGAATTTATTATTCCCATGGTTTTATTAAAATTAATTATTTTATTTTATATGTCTATTTCATCCAAATATGTTAATGTATATCCAAGGTGGGTAAAGAATCTGTTTCCAGTATTTTTGAATCTATACAAATTTTTCTACATACTGGGTATTTTCCCTGAAAAACCAATACTTTTGTTTTTTCTGCACTGATTTTCACGTTATATTTTGTGGCTCTTGCATGGAAGCTTCATGTAAGAAAGCCAGAGGGAAAATACCCAGTTGGTAGACCAAGAATGAGGTGGGAGAATAACATTAACTATGATTTGAGGGAAGTAGATTATACAGGGTATAATTGGAAACAATTAGCTCAGGATAGGGATGTATGGAGAGCTTATGTCCGTGTGGCCATGAACCTATGGGTTAGATAGTGCCAGTGAGTATTTTATGGCTATTTTGTTAAAATTATTTACTGAATACAGTAATTTGTCCACTGACAGAACCACTAATGCTACATCATGTGTGAAAATTAACTTATCTAATTTCATAATTCTATTCAATTGTATGTGTACATGACATTGTTCTCTCCACTCTCTCTCTCTCTCTCTCTCTCTCTCTCTCTCTCTCTATATATATATATATATATATATATATATCAGGATATATGAAATATTTAATTTGGCGCAACGATCATATCTCAATAGAAAGCAAAATCTGCATATACAAAATTATAGTTTGACCAGTTATCATATATGGAGCAGGAACTAGGTCTGATAATATAACTAAAACTAAACAAATAATAATCAAATGTGAAATGAAGATCTTAAGAACTATAGAGGAAAACATTATTTAGTAAGATACAAAATACAGAAATTAGAGACAAATTCAAGACATAATCTAATGTATTAAACACAGAAGAAAATATTGAAAGCTCATATAAAAAGAATGGAAGACAATAGACCAGCAAAAAGAATTAAAGAAGATAGACCAATGGACGGGAAAAGAGTATGAGAAAATTCAGACAAGAGATGGATAGACAGGCTTTACAGAGACTTTTGATGTCCCAATTCCTTTCAAACGCGTTAAACTGAAAATATATAAAACTATTATTCTACCAGTTATATTATATGGATGAAAAACATGGACTCTTACTTTAAGGGAGGAAAGGAGATTACGAGTATTTGAGAATAAAGTACTTAGGGCAGTTTTTGGACAAAAGAGAGATGAACAGACAGGTGAATGGAGAAGACTTCGTAACAATGAACTACATGGTCTTTATAGGAAGCCAGATATAATAAGAATATTTAAGTATTGTAGACTGTGATGGGCAGGACATGTGGCACATATGGAGAATGAAAGAGGTGCATGGAACCTTCTTGTAGGAAAACCAGAGGGAAAACGTCCAGTTGGTACACCAAGAATGAGTTGGGAGAATAACATAACTATGATTTGAGAGAAGTTGATTATAAATTGATCGTTGCAAATCATTTTTGGAAAGTGCCAGGAGAGCTGCAAAAAAAATAGCATCGAGTTTGAGGTTCCTATTGATGGGTATATATCCTCGTTGTGTTTTCCTCCATTCATTTATTAATTTATTCATGTATATAATGAAAAGCACCGGTGAAAGTCCACATCCCTGTGTTACTCCAGTGTTGATCTTTTCCCAAGAAGATAATTTGCCATCTTGTTTAACAGAGATTTCATTATCTTTATAGATGTTGAAGATATTAGTAATATATTGTTGTGGAACGTTATCATCAGCTAAAATTTGTAGTAATATATTTCTGTCTACTTTGTCAAAAGCCTTTATGAAGTCAAAGAAGGCGATATGAGTTTCTATATTGAATTCCTTGTGCTTTTCTAATAGTAGTTTTAGAGTAAAGAATCCATCTGTACAAGATCTACCCTTTCTGAATCCATTCTGCTCTACTCCAATTATATTTTCATAAATTTTCCTCAATTTATTCTTAACATTATTAGCATAAATTTTATATCCAGAGTTCAACAAGCTAATTCCACGATAGTTATCTTTGATTTGGCGACTTCCTTTTTTGAAGATTGGTATTACAATGGATTTGTTCCAGCTTTGTGGTGGTTCTTGTCCTTCCCATATCATATTAAGGAGAATAAGAAATCTGTCTAAAAAATTTTTAATTGAAAATTTAAATAATTCTTGATTAATGTGGTCTTCTCCGGGAGCTTTGTTACTTTTTAATGATTTAACAACATCAGTTAATTCATCTATAGAAATTTGTTCCAAAGCAGTGTTATTAGAGGGGGCACGCCGTAGCGTAGTGGTTAAGGCACTGAGCTACAAGCCGGAGGGTCAAGGGTTCAAGTCCCGTTGGGTCAGGATTTTTAAACTGACCCAAACCCTCTGGCGGCATTATGGCCCTGGGGTCGACTCAGCCTCTAACTGAAATGAGTACCAGACGCTTGTTCTGGAGTAAAGGCGGGCGTCACGCACGACTGACAACCCGGCTGACATAAAGTGCCGATTGTCTAGAAAAAGTGGGAGCCTTAACCTCCTACTACCCCAAGGGCCTCCTGAGGCCTGTTGTGGGATCACTTTACCTTTACCTTTTAGTGTTATTAGAGATTGGTATTTGTAATAAATCATCCTTTTGTGTCCATAAATGATGAAAGTAGTTAAGCCAAAATTCTTTAGATATACAATTTAAATGTGCATTTTCTCTTGAATCATTATTTAAATTTTTTAAAACTTTATATATTTTTGGTTGAGGCCTAGTGATATCATTTTCCAAAAATGAGACAAATTGTTCCCAGCTTTGTCTATGTTTTTTGCGAACTTCAATTTTAGCTATGGCTCTCTTCCTATGATACTCTACTTTATCTTCATCTTTTTTTGTAGACAGAAATTTTTTGTATGCTTCACGTTTATCATCAATTACTTTTTTGATGTTTTCATCCCATATCCGTAGTCCTTTTTTTCGATTCCATTTAGTTTTGATACCCAGGCTTTCATTTGCTGCTTGTGTCAAAATAGAAGACATTTATTGGGAATTTAACATTACTTTATAAAGCTAGTAAGGCTTCTAATGATGTTTTTATTATTGATTTAACATTTCTCACTGAAAGATAAATTATATTTGCATCTAGATCGTAACTCGCCTCGGTAGCTCAGTTTGTAGAGCATTTGGCCCGGCAAGCCAAAGGTCCCAGGTTCGAGTCCCGGTCTAGGCGAAAATTTTTCTCTTCAAATATAATTTATCTTTCAGTCAGAAATATTAAATCAATAATAAAAACATGATTAAAAAAATAATAGTTTAAAAAACTCAAACATCAAACCAAACTCAGAGATAAAAAAATAAATAACAGTTCGAAAAAGTAAAACAACACGCTTTATTAGAAAACCGAACTAAAAAATTAAAAATAATTTTAATTTCCAACACGCTTGGGATAAAATTAAAGTCATGAACAAAAAAAACATCTCCAACACATCTAGAATAAAACTAGAGTTATCTACAAAAAAAAATAATTTTACCATCAAAAGCATGGGGTGCTTTTTATGGTTTTTACATTTTCATCTTAGAGACTTTGCTTTTACCAATATCTGTTTATTATCAAATATATTAATTGATGTAGAGCACCCCACGCTTTTGCTCGTAATTTTTTTTTGTAGATAACTATTTTTTTCTAAGTGTGTTGGAGATGATTTTTTTGTTGACCACTTTGATTTTATCCCGAGCCTGTTGGAAATTAAAATTATTTTTCATTTTTTAGTTCGGTTTTCTAATAAAGCATGATGTTTTAGTTTTTTAAACTATTATTTTTATTAATTACTTGCAGACATTGTCCTGCCGAACATTCAGTTCTTGTGTCATGGCCGCACAATAAAAAATGTTACTTTTTTTTACCATAAACTTCACTAATTAATACGTTTGCCAAAAAAACTCCTCACTGCCATCTGTTGTGGCTCAAGAAGTGGGAATATGTCATGACTACACATCTGACATAAAAAATTCCTTTAACCCAATTACAGTGCCATCTACTAGGTCAAATTGTGAATTTAAACCATCCAGGGACCCACTTGAACATACAACAAATTTCATCAAAATCAGTGCAGTCATTTGGACAGTTTCGAATTTTTAGTAAACCTCCACTTCTAATTGTTGGATTTCACTCATTTTTGCACAACATCTGTTTTTGCTTTATTTTAATAGGATATACCGAGATTCATTGTGAAACATTGAAAAATGTGAACGCTGGACCAATTTTTAAATTTTTACTTCTGGTGAACTCCTACACCTAATGATTTTAGAGGCTCCAATTATGAATCTAACCCTTTGAGGGACCCATTGAGACTAACTAACTCACTGGCATTATCGAACCCGTAGGTTCATGGCCGCACGAGCATAAGCTCTCCATATATCCCTGTCCTAAGTTAATGTTTTCCAATCAATCCCTGTAGGATCTACTTCCCTCAAATCATAGTTAATGTTATTCTCCCACCTCATTCTTGGTCTACCAACTGGGCGTTTTCTCTCTGGTTTTCCTACTAGAAGCTGCCTTGCACGTCTTTCATTCCCCATTCGTGCCACAAGTCCTGCCCATCGTAGTCTATGAGACTTACCTGTTCTCATTATATATGGTTTCCTGTAAAGACCATGTAGTTCACTGTTTTGCAGTCTTTTTCATTCACCTGTCTGTTCATCTCTCTTTGGTCCAAAAATGTTCCTAAGAACTTTATTGTCAAATAATATACTCATAATCTTCTTTCCCCCCTTAAAGTAAGAGTCGATGTTTCGCATCCATATAATATAACTGGTAGAATAATAGGTTTATATATTTTCAGTTTAACATTTTTTGAAAGGAGTTGGGAAGTCAAGAGTCTCTGCAATGTATAATAGCACGCATTTCCAGAATTGGGCCTATGTTTAATTTCTTTGTGCATCTCATTCCTGTTTGTGATTATGTTGTTGTTGTTGTTTTTTTCTAATGGCGAGATTTGACGCTTAAGTCATTTTCTCTCTGGCTTCCCAGTACAAGCGAACAAGGTCCTTAGAGTGTTGTGCAGTTGGATTTAAAGCTGGACCGACTAGAAGGTGGTGTTTGTCCATGATCAGGTCCGGGTCTTTGCATATGACACATCTGTTTGTGATTATTGTTCCTATGTACTTGAATTCAGCCACTTCCTCAAAATTTTCCTCATTTATCATTAGGTGTCCATTTCCACTATATAATGTATTTTTATGTGTGACCATGTATTTAGTTTTATTGATATTTACTTCCAGTCCCAGTTTCTTAGTGTTACTCAGTAGTGTGTGCGTTTAGTATCTCCTCGGTATCAGCCAAGTACTACACAAAAAATTTAACCAAAATTGGTCCAGTCGTTTATTAGGAGTTGAGTGACAAACATACGTACAGAAGAATTAAGTAAATAAAGATTAACTTATAAACATGTTTTGTAATTTATTGCAAAGGTTGGTTATACTGATTTCACATACATTGATAGAAATTACATTAACCAGTCGCACATGTGTACTGAGATTCTGTAGAATTTAAAAGAATTCATTGAGTAAGTTAACATCAAATACTAAAGTTTTTCCCCTGATTGTTTGCACAAAACATGCAGTATATAATACCACACTAACTGCGCTAACAATATTCAAGTGTTTAAAGAAGTAAGTGATGATTGTTAACATTTGTTTTTTTTCTTGATAAACTTTACATGATTGTGTGTCCATTGTGATTATAGGTGCAGAGGAGCACGGACGACACAGAAGACAACACAGAGAAATGCACCATCTGCATAACTGAATTTCAAGAAAATGAAGATGTACGAAGACTTCCTTGTAAACATTTGTTCCATAAAACCTGCGTAGACCGATGGTTGGCTACTGACCAACGTTGTCCCAACTGCCGTGCAAGCACAGACTATTGCGTCAATAAAGAAGCACTATCAAGGTGACAGCAACTCTTCTGTCTCGCATGGACTGATCCGTCTTTTTCTCGATAATTCTCTCGTCGAGTTGTAGTGTTTTTAAATGTAAATAAAATCTATTCATTAGCATGTTTATCTGGGTCTCTTATTTCTTCACATCAAATCCACAATAATTCTGTTGTTTTAATCTCCGTCTCCTTCCTCTTCAACTGGTCACTCCACTCTGTCTTTTATCCATAGTCGAGCCGCTGTTATTTCTGGCGTGGTCACACCTACCTGATTTTTGGCATTACTCCTGCACGTGGTTTACATAATACTGGCAGGTAATAGCATTGTCAAGTCAGTTGTACATTACATTGTGGACTGTTCTATTCAGAGAACAAGTGACTGCTGGCATCATGTGATAACACATGTTCCTGCTAGAGTCAATTTCCAACATGTTTACTTACATATAAGGGTGAGGTTTTTTCCTCATCTGTAAGACAAATGTCAGGAAGCTCAGTTCCCAACGGTCTCCGAAAATTATCCAGCCATCATCATCATCCTTCGCCGGTGTGGAAAGCAATGGGAAGCTACCACACCTATAATTCCATAGTAAAGCTGCAAAGCATAGCATGAAAATGCTGTGATTGCAGTGAAAGACTTGCCGTGAGGCAGAATTACTATAGAATAGTACAAGAATAAACTTGACAATACGATAAAAATCCTCCATAAGTGTGATGTTTAACCATGACAACAATTGTCAGCTGACCATGTGGTTTGCTGCCAGAAGTAAGAGGCGCACAACTTTATTGTTCTGGATTGTAAGCCTCTTCCATTGGTTTTTATTGTCCATGTGTTCTTACACTTTGTTCCTATCCCAGACTTTTTCCTCCATCTTTTATGCAATGTTCTTTTTCCTATGGTTTTCATTTCTTGAGAATCAGAGATTTGAGTTCCTCACATATTTTACAGCTCATAACTTCCCCTCCAAAGGAAGCCACTAGCCTTGGTACCAATAATTAGCAACTTCTGCATTTCTGATTTATTTATGATTAGAGCAAGGAATTATATGAAAAAAATTATACCAAAATATGAAATCATAATAAAAAAATATATTATGAAGCTACTACTCATATTTCAAAAGAAAAATTTGCGCCCAGACCGATACTCGAAGCCAGGACCTTTGGCTTTCTGGGTCAGTGCTCTACCAACTCAGCTACCGAGGTGAGTTGTGATCTAGATGCAAATTTTTCTCTTTTACAGGCCTATGTTGTAATTCCCTCGCACCAAATACTATGAAACCTCTGTTTCTATCTTTGCAAATGGCAGGTTCTTTATTAAAGGGATCCACAGGCCCGGAGGCCCTTGGGTCAGTAGGAGGTTAAGGCTCCCACTTTTTCTAGACAATCGGCACTTTATGTCAGCCCTGCTTGACGGCCGCCTTTATCCCCAGAACAAGTGTATGGTACTCATTTCCATTAGAGGCTGAGTTGACCCCAGGGCCATAGTGCCCCAGAGGGTTCGGGTCAGTTTAAAAATCCTGACCCCAACGGGACTTGAACCCTCGACCCTCCGGCTTGTAGCTCAGTGCCTTAACCGCTACGCTACGGCGTGCCCCAGCTTCTTTATTAAGAAGACATTTGTCGGGAATTTAAACACTACTTTATAAAGCCAGTGTGGCTTCTATTGATGTAACTTCTTAAATGCACAGGTCCTTTATAATTTATACATGTACGTACCAGCACATAAATGAGATAAACAGACCTTATTTCTGTCTCAAGAAATCGAGATGTTCACTGTACATCCTGGTCCAATATAAAATATCACGTTCATGATTTGAAGCAATTTTCATGGCTCATGAAGTAGCGTAGTTGTTTAAGGAATCACACTCAAACCAGAATGTCGTGAGTTTGAGTCTCGATGGGGTCGGATTTTTAGCTGGACCAAACCTTCTGGCAGCATCTTGGCCCTGGAGTCAAGTTAGCTCCTATTGGAAATAAGTATCAGACGCAGGATGTTGGGGGGGGGTAAACGTATTCATCATGCAGGGGTGACATCCCGGTGAATGATTCGAGCCGATTGTCTAGAAAGATGGAAACTTCAACCTCCCATTAAGTTTGGATGATTTCTATTTATTTTGCATGAAGATATTTGAAATCCAGTATATTTATGTGAAATATAACAAAAATATTAAATTTGATAGTTTCAGAGCATAAGTAGACCAAGTCCAGTTTGTTATATTTGGAGAAACGAGATGTTATTAATCCACAATTAATTTTAGGGATTGTTTCAGAACTCTCTTTGTAATTATAGTATGATTTAATGAACTATGAACGTGGTGAAATGGAGTTAGAATTATTTTAACATTAGTTTATACAAAAAATGGGCCTAACACAGTGTCTAGTCTTGGTCTACTTGTACTTTGAACGATCCAGTTATCAATTCTGTTCATAATACGCAGTTAGAAGCTTCTTCTATATTCTGATAGCAAAATATACGCCTGTCACGATGAGAAAGTGCACTCTGCATCACATTATGTTATGTAAGTATACTTGTTGTCACCCCTACACTGGCTAAATGATCGTCTACCTCTGTGATTGACACATGTGGATGAGAGGCCAGCAGCCGTATGGTAGGGTAAGGACCTTCTAGGCCTGTCGCACCATAGAAAATAAAGTATACTTGTTATTATGCCATATTTGGTATTTTGATGTAAGTGAGAAAAATGTTCGCCTTACCTACCAGAACTTCGCTAATTTAAAAAAAACAGGACTTCACGTTTAGGATCAACGGTCTTTACTACAATTAAATGGTGTAATCCACTCACAAAGTAAGGACTGCTCTTAGGTAGGAAGAAGGAACTGGCTGCTAGGTTATTGTTCTTACATTTTTGTTCTGCTTATTCATCTAGAGTCATGTTTTTTTGCAAAAACCTCCATCCAACTTGTCATTCCATATCTCCGCATCCAATTATTTACTTTTATCAAATGTATTTATCCAGATGTATAGCCCAGATGAAGGACAAAATAGAGATGATGTAATAGAGTTTTACGAAGAACTCCAGAAACTCATAAATAAAAATGATTACCTTATTTTAACTGGAGATTTCAATGCACGTATAGGAAATAAACCAATACCAGAAACCATAGGTAAACATGGTGAAATAACTATAAATAATAATGGAAAACTTTTAATAGACTTCGTCACTTATAATAGCTTTAAAGTAATGAATAACTTTTTTTCCACACTTAGATATTGACAAATATACATGGAGTGCCAGAGGAAGAGCATTTAGAAGAAACAGGTCTACAACAGATCAGATTTTTAGTATAAGACAGATCTCCTCTACTATTTCATTTTGTACTAGGGCATGCCATTAAGTCTTTAGAGGATGAGGAAGGATTACAACTCAATGGTATTAATAAGCTGTTAGTTTATGCTGATGATGTAGTATTGTTGGCCGATAGCGAGGAGATACTAAAGGACAACACGCACACACTATTGAGTAACACTAAGAACTTAGGACAGGAAGTAAATATCAATAAAACTAAATATATGGTCACACGTAGAAATTCATTATATAATGGAAATGAAAAGCTAATGACAAATGAGGGAAATTTTGAGGAAGTGGCTGAATTCAAATACCTAGGAACAATAATCACAAATAGGAATGAGATGCACAAAGAAATTAAACATAGGCTCAATTCTGGAAATGCATGCTATTATGCATTGCAGAGACTCTTGATGTCCCAACTCCTTTCAAAAAACGTTTAAACTGAAAATATATAAAACTATTATTCTACCAGTTATATTATATGGGTGGCGAAACATTGACTCTTACTTTAAGAGAGGAAAGGAGATTACAAGTATTTGAGAATAAAGTACTTAGGAAAATTTTGGACCAAAGATAGATGAACAGACAGGTGAATGGAGAAGACTACATAACATTGAACTACATGGTCTTTATAGGAAGTCAGATATAATAAGAACAGTTAAGTCTCGTAGACTGCGATGGGCAGGACATGTTGAACGTATGGGGAATGAAAGGCTTGCATGGAAGCTTCTTGTAGGAAAGCCAGAGGGAAAATGCCCAGTTGGTAGACCAAGAATGAGGTGGGAGAATAACATTAACTATGATTTGAGGGAAGTTGATTACACAGGGAATGATTGGAAAGCATTAGCTCAGGATAGGGATGTATGGAGAGCTTATGTCCCTGTGGCAATGAACCTATGGGTTCGATAGTGCCAGTGAGTAAGTAAGTAAGTAAGTGCCAGAGGAAGTACAAGTATAATTGATTATGTAATTGTAAATAAAAAACTTTCAAATTTAATTCATGATACTAGAGTATATAGAGAGCGTGATATTAATTCTGATAATTTTTTAGTGATGCTTAAAATAGCTATACCAACCCGACGGAAGAAATTACCCTATGATAAGATGGAAAATAATGAAACATAAAAAGTTCACCTATTACAGCAAGAATGCATTAAAGGACTATATCAAAAGAGATTACAGAAAATCCTATAAGTAGAAATATAAATGAAGAATGTGATGAGATTAAAAGAATAATAACTGAAGCTGCAAAAGAATATTTAGGAATGAGAAAGAAATCATATTACAAAAAAAAATTAAAATTTGGAATGAGGACTTAAAGCATCAAAATTATATTAATAGGAAAACAAATTAATCATTGATTGAATACAAAAGAAAAACGTGCAGTATTTCATAGAGAAGTTAGAAAAACAAAAAGAAAAATGTGGGATAAATATATAAGTGATATCGAACACGATGTACATGGAAAACAAGAAAAGGCGTACAAATTCATCATGACATTATATATAATTTCCTTGATTACAACTTAAATAAAATCCCTAAATATAGAGTAAAGTCTCCTATGAAAGGTCAAAGAGAATGATAAAATAACATTTTAAATGTAGCTGTCACAAAAAAACTGTGCCTGATGGAGAAATTCTGACTACATATCTTATTTTAGTTTGAAAAAATGCACTAGATTCACTAATCAGATTTCTTGTGAAGAAAACCTTGTCGACAAGTGTATTTAGGAACTTCTCCATTTCTTATTTAATATAATGTGGGCCTAACCAATCAGAAGTTTACACTTTTTGCATGGTATCGATAGATAACCTTTATTTACAATTTCATTATGTACAATGCTCCATGCTGGCTCACCTGTAAATTCTGCTGTTATTTTCACCACATCCTCATGTGAGATATTTTTCACTAAACTGTTTGAAAACATTCAAAATAATTTGTTTCTCTCCACTTTTGAAATGCTTTCCTTTCCAATGTTTAAGAATTTTTGCCATTTTCAAACAATTGAAATCTCAACATATTCTGCTTAAGAATAAGGCAGTACTTATTTAATGTATTAAAATTGTAATTATATATTTTAAGATTCTCCCATATAACTTATATAGACATGTGCTAGGTAATATATATTTTTATTTTTATTTACTTTATTTCGAGTGTTACAAAGGGAACTACATTTTCTTACCTTCTGAAAGTTAAAATTGTTATTTGACCAATGAAAATGCAGACATACATTTGCTTTGTTTGCATTACAAGTGGAACTTAGCTCGGAAGAAGTATAATGTGTGGTTAAGGTTGGTATTCATGAACAAAGCTCTCTAGACCAAGTCATCTCCGTAAGCTGAGACTCTCATCTTTCAATTGTTCCTGGATATTTTTTTAATAATAAATATGCTGTTATCACGTGATGTTGAATAGAGTGAGCCAGTTAGAGTAGGTTCTGCATCACCCACATGATTAACCACGGGCTGAGAGTCACTTAAGCAGAAAGCTCGGTTTTTTAATACCTGTCTTAAAGTTTCTGTTACACACATTGCCTTGTAAGTCCTGTAAATTGAAGGAGAAATGAAAAAAATGTGAATAATTTGTCTGAGGACAAAGGAAGTTAACATTTTTTCTTTGTACAGAATTTCATTATTCTAAGCCAGTCTTTTTTATAATTCTACGTGAAAATATAATCTGATAGCTACAGGTGGAATTAATGGATGATAATTAGTTTGGTCTGCCTTCTTCTTCTTCTTCATCCAACCAAGTCTTAGGCCTATTACGATTTCATTGATGAATTTTGTATCCACTGTTTCCTTGGATGTCCCAGAGATCTCTTCCCTGTAGGACAATAACGAAGCATGGTTTGGGAACTGTATCTGAACTCATCCAGTTGTTGTGGTATCTATGTATGTATTCAATGACCAATTCTAAACGTAGTTCCTTCAAGATATCATCATTGCGTCTGTGATCCCATTTGATACATCCTGCTGTATATCTCATGAATCTCATTTCACTACAAGTTATCCTGCTCTCTTCTCCTTTCCTAAAGTCCATGCCTCACTGCCGTAACAAAGTGCAGGTCTTGCTAAGGTTTTGTATAACCTTATTCTGTTATCTCTCTGGACAAGCAAAGGTTTCATTACTGAATTTATTATTCCCATGGTTTTATTAAAATTAATTATTTTATTTTATATGTCTATTTCATCCAAATATGTTAATGTATATCCAAGGTGGGTAAAGAATCTGTTTCCAGTATTTTTGAATCTATACAAATTTTTCTATATACTGGGTATTTTCCCTGAAAAACCAATACTTTTGTTTTTTCTGCACTGATTTTCACGTTATATTTTATGGCTCTTGCATGGAAGCTTCATGTAGGAAAGCCAGAGGGAAAATACCCAGTTGGTAGACCAAGAATGAGGTGGGAGTATAACATTAACTATGATTTGAGGGAAGTAGATTATACAGGGTATAATTGGAAACAATTAGCTCAGGATAGGGATGTATGGAGAGCTTATGTCCATGTGGCCATGAACTTATGGGTTAGATAGTGCCAGTGAGTATTTTATGGCTATTTTGTTAAAATTATTTACTGAATACTGTAATTTGTCCACTGACAGAACTACTAATGTTACATCATGTGTGATAATTAACTTATCTAATTTCATAATTCTATTCAATTGTATGTGTACATGACATTGTTCTCTCCAACTCTCTCTCTCTCTCTCTCTCTCTCTCTCTCTCTCTATATATATTATATATATTATATATATATCAGGATATATGAAATATTTAATTTGGCCGCGCAACGATCATATCTCAATAGAAAGCAAAATCTGCATATACAAAATTATAGTTTGACCAGTTATTCATATATGGAGCAGAAAAGAAACTAGGTCTGATAATATAACTAAAACTAAACAAATAATAATCAAATGTGAAATGAAGATCTTAAGAACTATAGAGGAAAACATTATTTAGTAAGATACAAAATACAGAAATTAGAGACAAATTCAAGACATAATCTAATGTATTAAACACAGAAGAAAATATTGAAAGCTCATATAAAAAGAATGGAAGACAATAGACCAGCAAAAAGAATTAAAGAAGATAGACCAATGGACGGGAAAAGAGTAAGAGGAAATTCAGACAAGAGATGGATAGACAGGCATTACAGAGACTTTTGATGTCCCAATTCCTTTCAAATACGTTAAGCTGAAAATATATAAAACTATTATTCTTCCAGTTATATTATATGGATGAAAAACAAGGACTCTTACTTTAAGGGAGGAAAGGAGATTACGAGTATTTGAGAATAAAGTACTTAGGGCAGTTTTTGGACAAAAGAGAGATGAACAGACACGTGAATGGAGAAGACTACATAACAATGAACTACATGGTCTTTATATGAAGCCAGATATAATAAGAACATTTAAGTATCGTAGACTGTGATGGGCAGGACATGTGGCACATATGGGGAATGAAAGAGGTGCATGGAACATTCTTGTAGGAAAACCAGGGGGAAAACGTCCAGTTGGTACACCAAGAATGAGGTGGGAGAATAACATAACTATGATTTGAGGGAAGTTAATCATTCTAAACAGGCAATGATTGAAAAGCATTAGTTCAGGATAGGGATGTATGGAGAGCTTATATCCATGCGACCATGAACCTACAGGTTTGATAGTGCCAGTTAGTAAGATGGATAGATAGTGCCTGGTCATTCAATATGTCTTCCTCCGAGGAGTGATTTGGGAAATAAACAGGAATTATTACTAACATGTCATTGCATTGTTCAATTAAATTAATCAAATTCTAAAATTAGTAAACAGTTTTACAAATTGTTATGTGGAATATCCTCAAATGTTTTTGTGAATTACTTAAAAAGATTGTATAAAATTCTCAATAAAAATACTTCTACAGAAGTCATTGATAGCTACATCTCTCTGTCTTTGGAGGATTTGAAAATTGTATAACAAATAAGAAATATTAATGTGTGTATAGTAGCTTAAATGGTGTAATGGATAACACACTTGTGCAGAGAGTGAAAGGTCCAAGTCCTGGTTCAAGCGTTAATTTTTCTTTTGAAAATAATAATGTCCAGTAATGGAAAATGTTAAATTTAAAATATCATGTCGAACTATTGTATAAATTAAAAAATTGTGAATTATGGAATCTTTGAAATTACTGTTTTCTCTTTTGTTGTACGTGTACTGTTAAGAACAAATTTTCTCATGGAATGGCCTTGGTGCTCACCCAGGACCATGAGGAATTTGCATAGATGTACAATAAGTAGCAACTGAGGGACCACATGGCTGGGTGATGATCCACCACTGTGGATGTGAGGCCAGCAGCTAACAGGTAAGTCGAGGTCTTTCAGGTGAACTTGAGGGAACGGACTGGATATTGGGGTCAAAGTACAGTTTTTTTAAATTTTATTTTTAAATTAATATGCACTCAGCCAGGGTCGATGAATTTTTTTAGGACGGAAAATTCCAAGGATCAAGTCCTCCTGGGTCCCGATTCTGAAGATTTTCAGTTCCTTAAGCCTGAATGAAAAGGTCTCTAAGCAAAATTTACCAAATTTTCCCGTCCTAGCACTATCTTGATTTCCAAAATATCAGCATGAGGCAGACCGCTGACCACGTGCCACATCAATGACATCTATACGAAAACAAGTGTAACTAAATTAGTATATTTCAAATACTTCCCTGTAGGGAAGGATCGCCTAAATCTCTGTTGAGGCAAACAAGGGCTTACAAGATTACAGGAAGATATTCCATCCATAGTAATTCTGCCAGAAGGCAGGTCCTTCACTGCAATCGTAGCATTTTCATGCTATGCTTGCAGCTTTATTAGGGAATTGTAGATGTGGTAGCTTCCCGTTGCTTTCCACACCAGTGAAGGATGATGATAATAATGATAAGGATGATGATGATGGCCATATGATTTCGGGGATCGTTTGGGCCTTAAAGTTTTCCTGACATTTGTCTTACAGGTGAGGAAAAAACCCGATAAAAACCTCTAACTAACTAACTCACTGGCGCTATCGAACCCGTAGGTTCATGGCCGCGCGGACATAAGCTCTCCATATATCCCTATCCTGAGCCAATGTTTTCCAATCATCCCCTGTATAATCTACTTCTTCCAAATCATAATTAATATTATTCTCCCACCTCATTCTTGGTCTACCAACTGGGCGTTTTGCTTCTGGTTTTCCTACAAGAATCTTCAATGGACGTCTTTCATTCCCCATTCGTGCCACATGTCCTGCCCATCGCAGTCTACGAGACTTAACTGTTCTTATTATATCTGAAATTCCATTTAAATCAATATGGCGTATAGCTGAACTGTCAAACTTTCACCGTTCCTTCTTCAGTTTTGTTTCAAATTTTCCGCTCATGAAGGGAAGTCATAAGCGAAGGAAAGATATTTTATCTGTTGGCTATCCTTTAGGCTTGCATTTGTTCCCTCGGTTCTCTATGTTTTGATCTACATGGAGAACGTTCTATGCTACCGTATTCTGCAATTAATTTGTTTTGTATTTCGTGTTTACGTTGTTTAAAAGCGAGGATTGTTTATGCATGTTGCATTCACCTCCAAGTAAATTGTAATCCATTTTAGTGATAATACAGTTTGTTATTGCTGGTGAAAATGCCTCGTTATGATAATAGATTAACTAAGAAGCGTGTGCCTTGGAATAAAAGCAAAGGAAATGTGAACAGTGATGGCGCTGCAGTAAATTCAACTCCATGTAATTCTATCCTCATCAGGATGCAAGACCTAGTACTACGACTACTACTAATTCTACAGAGAAGAGACCAAAAAGTTATTGAAAAAAATGTGAACAAATAGATGAAGGTAATGAACAGTACGAGATTATAGATTTGTCTATTCATTCAAGACTTGGTAGTAAAAAAACATGTTGGACTTTCTGCAGAAAGTATACAAAACAGCCAGAACAACTGGAAAGCCCATCTTCAACGAATGCCATCTCATTGAATTCCAAAAGCCATACTTTGTTACTGCCCTCAAAGCAAAAGATTGCTGGGACGTCCAAAAAAGCGCTGGATGGAAAATTCCTCTTTGAGACTGTAACAGGCCACACGGCCTAATACTTGCATGGATGATGATGATGATGAAAAAATGTTTACATGGCCGGACACAAATACTAATGAAAGTGTTGATAATGTAATCTGGAGTCGCCTCCCCACAGGCGTTAGTGCGCTTCACTTCGGAGTATTTGATGCCATAAGCACATTTAATGAAGGGAATGTGTCAAAGTGTCTAGTGCTACAATTAATAGGGCTCGGTGCTGGATGTGACTCTGTTGAGGCGATGAAGCGAATAGACAAGGAGCGGATCAGAAATGTGGACAACAAGTATCACCACACAAGCCATGCAACAGAAAAGGGCTGTTAAAAGAAAGTTGCTGATGGAAAATGAAGAAGATCCTGATGACCCCAGCTATGGTGCAGCTTATTTTGATATTTCAACTTTGGAGCCCGATTGCCGTAAGTTTGATTTTTCAATACATAAGGAACATTTTCTCAGTTTAGAATTATTTTTATGAATTGAAATATTTAGGACTTATTAATACACAAGCTGAGGCTTTTATTTAAAAAATGGACGGCTGTTGCAAAAATTTTTCAATTTAATATCTTATTCCACTGATGCACTAAACACTTTTAAACACGTTTAAAACATTTTGCAACAATTTTTAACACATTTTAAACATCTTCCAATGTTGCAACAATCTTTTTTTTATATTTATATATTTACGTAAAACATGGTCGTGCTACATTGCTTACTGCTATTTTCCCTCCTCTTCCTATGTTGTTCCAGCGTTGCCACCATCAACAACCCAAAATACTCCAGATGTTGCCAACCATTTCCACGTTCCCTGGATTTCACCAACGTTAGAGTAATTGATTTGTGTTACAGTAATTGATTTAGGTTTGGTTAGCTTTTAGGTTCCTTGCTTTTTAAATGTGATTCCACGTTCCCTGGATTTCACCTACGTTAGAGTAATTGATTTGTGTTACAGTAATTGATTTAGGTTTGGTTAGCTTTTAGGTTCCTTGCTTTTTAAATGTGATTCGATACGTAAAATAAATTACCTCTTCATATTTCTTATTCTATTAAAAATTCAAAATATCGGATGGTTACCACGTAAAATCATATTTCCACTAGTTCATTTCGTGTTAATTATACATTTTTAGACAAGTTCTGGGAATTTTGTGTCAATGTTGGTCATACTGATTTCTCATACATATACTGCCAACTGCTGGAGGTTGCATTTATCTACCTGGGATAATTGGAGCACTAGTGCATGCACACTGCGATTCTATAGAACTTAGAAAAACTTTCGTGCGACCCGAAGTGTAGCATATCCAAATGGACAAGTTTTAAGAATTTTATAAAGTGATGATAATAATTGGTGGAGTGAATAACATTTTTTATCTTATATAGTATAATTCCAGTTGAGAGTAAAAAGTGTTGGGTTTAATGGGAAGGTTGTGTTAATAACGAGTCAAAGTTTCATATTCCTAGCGTATTTTGTTTAGTTTCTGAGAAAATGTTACCTTAAAAACCCATAAATTAACTTTGAGAAGGTAGGGCATTCCATTTCCTCTTAACAATTAACAGGTTTGTTTGTATTTTTCAGATATTTGCCTAACCTACATCCGGAGAGCATTCCTGAGGACATTAGAATTTCACTGAAGAGGTAAGTCACACAAAAGTTCGGAAAATGTTGATTTGCTGCAAACTTTCAAGAAATGAATTTTTATATCACATGACTGTCTTCTTTAGCATCACGACCTGGTCCTGCTTCAACAATTGAATAGTTGCCTGGGAAACAGATCTATGCCATAAACTGCTACTCCTGATTTCTGCCATTTTGTTACAAAAAGGTAAAGGTATCCCGCTACAGGCCTCAGGAGGCCCTTGGGGTAATGGGAGGTTAAGGCTCCCACTTTTCTCGACAATCGGCACTTGATGTCAGCCGGGTTGTCAGCCCTGCGTGACGGCCGTCTTTACCCCCAGAACAAGCATCTGGTACTCATTTCAGTTAGAGGCTGAGTCGACCCCAGGTTCATAGTGCTGCCAGAAGGTTTGGGTCAGTTTTAAAAATCCTGACCCCACCGGAACTCAACCTTCTGGCGGCTTGTAGCACAGTGCCTTAACCACTGCACTACGCTCTGCCATTTTGTTACATATAGAACATTTGAAAGCCAACTTTTAAGAATAAATAAAGGAGGTCTGGAAGAGAGTCTTCATGTTTGGTGACTCAGCCTATTGCAGACCTTGATCGCCCCAACTATGCACCTCCATCCATTTGTATCTTCTGCCTTCCTTCTCCATTCATGGACTCCAATAACATTCATATTCTGTTCCACGCTGTCTACCCATCTTGTAAGAGGTCTTCCAACTTTCCTTTTTCCCCCTCTATTTTAGATAATTTAACTATACGGGCAATGTGTGTTTCTTCCAGTCGATGTAAATGGCCCAGCCATGTCAACCTTGTAGATTTTATTATTCTAACTCTGTCAGTATCACCATCTGAGTCATGGTTATATCTACTGCACCATTTGCCATTTTGATTTTTTCATCCATGTATTTTGCTTAGAATCTTTCTTTCAAATACATTTAATTTATTTTCATCACTTTTATCTGTTAGAGAGTAGGGATAGTTTTACGTGCACCATGTAGTGATGTTCTCCACATCGGTTACGAACCCACTGAAAACTCAATCTTTCAATTTTTGTTGTTTAGATTTCTTTTTGGGACAACTATTCAGTTAACGATTTATGTGTTAAATATAATTTTATTTTTGTATTTATTAAAGATGGAATAATATATGTTGTTATTTTGTGTTATTTGGGTTGCAAGGGATAGTGATGTGCATTTCATCACCTCTCCTATCCAAGTCTCATCCTCAAACCTGCTCGTGGTGCAACCTGCTATTACAAATGAGGCTCTGAGGACCGAGTACTGGCGGTATAACCACATCACCTTAATATAGAGGAAATGCTACATTAGTGGGAACCCCACAATAATACCCCTTTGGGCCAGCAACCCATCGGGCGAAAGAAATTTACATTTGTTTTCAAGTCTCAAGGTTCTCGCAAGACCAGTATTAAGATATGGTACTGAAACATGGACAATACGAGGAAGAAATGAAAGCTGAATAACAGCAAATGAGATGTGATTTATGCGCCGAACAGCAGGCTACACAAAATGGGACCATAAAAGAAATGAGGAAATTATGGAAGAGTTGGATGTAGAACCCATTCTTCACCATATACAAAACTACCAGAACATCTGGAAAGCCCATCTTCAACGAATGCCGTCTCATAGAATTTCAAAAGCCATACATCGCTACTGCCCCAAGGCAAAAGATCGCTGGGACGTAAAAAAGCACTAGATGGAAAATTCCTCTTTGAGACCGTAACAGGCCACATGGCCTAATACTTGCATGAATAATGATGATGATTTTGTGTTATTTCAGCGGTATGGCGGAACATGTGATGCTCACTTCTAAACATCGGCCGAGGGAATCAGATCAGATGAAGTCATACTCAGGTCAAGGTGTGGTGGGAAGCCCCACATTTCTCGCTGAGAACTTCGACACTGCGGATCGTCCTCCTCACAACACCGAGTGCAGAAATGGTAAGTACTTCTATACTCCCTGGTGTGACCTTGTGTCTACTGAGCTTCAGGAGGCATTAAAATCCCAACAATTGCTTTATTTTGAGGAAGAGTATCTTGTCATAGATTTCAGCACTAAATACCTGTTTACAATTTAAAATAAATTCTATTGACCTCACCTCACATCCGATCTTCTAATTAGATCTGTTTCAGGACTTAGGTGGTGTCATCGTCAATAATTTTGACTGTTGTTCAGTTGTCGAGGAGCACTGCTTCTTACTCCATCTGATAGTGGATTGATGGACCTCCAAATCAAATTAACTTGCCCAGAATTTCAAAATTCATTACTTTTTCTTTCTCATTCTTTTTTTAATGTACATTTTTCCCAAGCTGTTAGCTCTTTTTGGTTTTTCTATTTGTTTTATTAAATTGGCCCTTCTTTCAATCTCATATTTTTCTGACCAAAAATTAAGAGAGAGAAATAATTAATTTTTTTAATTCGTGGGAAAGTTGATTCAATTTGGAGGTTCATTGGTCCACCAGTAGGTGGAGTAAAAAGCAGTGTTTCTCTATGACAGAACATCAGTCGTGGATTTAAAAAAGTACTCAATGGCCTGACAGGCTTAGAAGGTCCTAGGCCTACCAGCTGGCTGTTGGCTTCACATCCACATGTGTTAATCACAGAATTAGATGATCATCCAGCCAACATAGGGGTGACATGTGGTCAGGATGTCGGGTTTCTCAGCCAATGTAGTTGGTTTTCTCAACTCGTAGCCACCACTACTTATTGTAGCTACACAAATTCCTCACGATGCTGGGTGGGCATCGTCCAACACTGGCCAAAATTCCATGGGAAAATTTCTTCTCCCATGGAGACTTGAACCAGCGCAAGTTCGAAGGCATCTTGTCTTAATCATTTGGTTGAACAAGAGACGGGTCGTGGAATTACTGGAGATGATACCATTAAGGTTGGAAAACTGGTCTAATTAGATGACAGGATGTGAGGTGACCTTCAACTTGAAGGTTAGGCTGTAAGCCTGTGCCGACTCAAAGTATATCCCTCCATTTGGTCATGGGGCATCCAAAGGAATATTTACCTCTTGGAATATATTGTAAAGTCTGTTTTGATAGACGACATGTCTGCAGTCTCTTTATGTATGTTGATACCATTTTAATTTGTTGTCTGTCAATTTACTAGTTAATTTATATATCGCAATTGTTCTCTAAGTTTTGTTATCCGTATGTTATGAGCAGGAATGCCAATACCTTATAAAATCTCATCATTGTCTCTTTTCTAGTTTTATTAAGCAAGGTTCTTTGATTTGTGCCACACTTGCTGGGATTTTGATAATTTATTATCTGGATCTTTCTCTTTTTCATATGATAATAAGCTCCCAAATAATTACTGCTAAACAAGCCATAGATATCTGCCATGATGATTATTGTTTCTAATACAGTTTTTCATGCTGATTGTAAATCAGAAAGCCGTTTTGTTCTATCACCCCATGTTTTCAAGATATCAACAAAAATATCATATTTATGGAACACCTTACGTTGGAAATTTTTAATTGTTTGTTGGTTATTTTTTTAAATGAAACGTCAAATTTTTCCATTGATTGTGAGTACAGTTATAATTAAAATAATTGTCAAAGCTTTTTTTGAGATCGCATTACTATCCTTTTATGTTTGTTTTTTTATTTTCAATGAAAGACAATGGTGTCTAGAGGTTGCATGAATTCACCAGATTTGTTTAGCTATGTGTGTGGCTATCTAACAGACAAAGCCCATCGCAAGACATTTACACCATTTCTGAGGAAAGCATGTTAACTATACTTTGATTCGAAGATGGACAGTGGTAAGTCGTGGGCACCACAGTTCATCTGTTTGACATGTGCATGCAACTTACGGGATTGGATAAGAAAGACAAAGAAGAACAGTTCCTATGATATTGTGTGAGTCAAGACACCACACCTCAGACTGTTATTTCTGTTTGACAATACCACTGGATTCTCGTACAAAACTTGTGCATCTGTGAAGTATCCAGATGTTTCCTCCAGTTTTTAGCCAATTCCACATGATCCCGTCACTTGTCCAATACCTACAGCACAGTCGATGAAGGAAGTTGTCCATCTTCTAGCAACACCTCAGACTCTGACTACCATCCTAGTGAAGATATTCATTTGATGAATAATGATGTGACTTGCGACCACTCGTACCAGATCTGGCACTAACAAAAGGCCAAGCTGAACTACCAGGTTTTACGTCTTAAAGAGTTTAATTTGCTGGCACCTTGGTACAAGAACTCCACAATTTTTGACACAGACAGAAAGAGCTTGTGCAGTTTCTTTCAATGAGTGACAATATGTGCTACTGCAAGGACGTTCAAGGTCTTATGTCAAGACTCAGAGTAGTAAACATAGCACTGAAGCGTGGCGACTGTCTATCGATTCTTCTAAGACAAGTTTGAAGACAGTATTATTACAACAATTAAGAGGGGGAAGTTATATAGTATCCTGCTGGAGTTCGGGAATTCCTAAAAAGTTAGTTAGACTTATACGAATGTGTGTAAATGGCACAAAGGGGAGGGTGCATGTAGGCAAACAGTTATCGGATACATTTGAAATCCACAATGGGTTGACGCAAGGAGATGCACTATCTCCTTTACTATTTAATTTTGTACTAGAGCTGCGATCAAATCTTTAGAGGATGAAGAAGGCCTACAAACTCAATGTTATTAATTAAGCTGTTAGTTTATGCTGATGATGTTAGTGTTCTTGGCCGCTAGCGAGGAGATACTAAAGGTCAACACGCACACAACTATTGAGTAAACACTAAGAACTTAGGACTACTGGAGTAAATTCAATAAAACTAAATATATGCGCACACGTAGAAGAAATACATTATATAATGGAAATGGACAGCTAATGATAAATGAGGCAAATTTTGAGGAAGTGGCATGAATTCAAATACCTAGGAAAAATAACCACAAAAACATGGAAGAGATGTATTAAAGAAATTAAAACATAGGCTCAATTCTGGAAATGCATGCGGACATGCATTACAGCGACTCTTGATTGTCCCAACTGCTTTCAAAAAAAGTTAAACTCAAATATATATAAACTATAATTCTACCAGATTATTATTACTATGGGTGCGAAACATGGACTCCTTCTTTAAGGAGGAGGAAAGGAGAGATTACGAGTATTTGAGAATAAAGTTTTTAGGAGGAATGTTTGGGACCAAAGAGAGCAAAAACATACAGGGTGAATGGAGAAGACTTCAGAACTGTGAATTGGATGGTCTTTATAGGAAGCCAGATATGAGCAGCAGTTATGTATCGTGGACTGCAGTGGGCAGGACATATGGCCACGAAATGGGAATATGAAAGATGTGCATAGAAGATTCTGTAGAATAAAAACCAAGGGAAAACGCCCAGTTGGTCGACCAAGAATGAGGTGGGAGAATAAAATTAACTATGAGTTGAGGGAAGTAGATTATACAAGGGATGATTGTAAAACATTAGCTTAGTGATAGGGATGTATGGAGAGCTTATTTCTTAGCGGGCCATTGAACCTAGGGTTCGATATTGCC